>WBNM01008961.1:14819-45445 GCA_013399055.1 Ramphastos sulfuratus | reverse complement strand
TTTCAGGCCTACCACGACAAGCCTCCAGCACTGGAACATCTCTAATTTAAAACACATTTCAGCAGTGGCTGTGGTAATAAATTCTGAAATGCCTTTCATTAGAGTCACAAGGGGGACAAAAGAGATCTGTATCAATATGAACGCAGAGGTGTTCCTGATCAACATGAAAGTGTCCTTTTATCTAGCAAAAATATAAGCCTAATCTTGTTGTTTTAGCAAGCTAGCTACCGCAGGCTACCTTCTTTTAAGTAAATGTAATGCTCTGACATAATTCTCCACACAGTTAGATGGTTATTGACAAGCTGGCTTTCTGGAGGAGTGCACCTCAGTTCTAAACTCCACATCTGAGTTCACAAGAGACAGACAAAAAGTTGGATGATGTTACCTGAGTCATAAATGAACACCCTTACTATGGGTCCATTGGCTATCTGAGAGCATGCAGTGCCTCATTCATTCCTGCCTATGCTCTTGCTTTGTTTCATAGATTCATAGAACAGTTTGGATTGGAGAGGATCTTAAAAATAATCTAGTTCCAGCCCACCTGGCATGGTGCTGGGACATCTTCCACTAGACCTTGCTGCTCAATACCTCATCCAGCCTGGCCTTGAACAACTCCAGGGGGAAGCATCCAAAACCTCTATGAGCAACCGATTCCTGTCTCACCACTAATGCAAGATTCCATCATGATTTTTTTTTTTCCAGGCTAAAGATTCCTTTAAAAGATTCCAGTGAAAAGTTCATAGCAATTATTGTTTATTTTCTGTAAAAGCAATGTCTTAGTACACGACCTTTCTCCAGAACAAGCTGGTTGTATTTTTATCTTGAAGCACCAGAGTTCAGTATGTGGCTGTCTCTCTTTCCTGGCTAGCTTGGTGCACTGGCTTTATCATTAATAAGGCCTTTTCTAATGTAGCTACAGATTTAAGAGGTAGGTACATGTCACTTCAAAGCACTCAGCATCCTTTCAACTCCCATCCAAAGCCTATCCTGAACATAGATTACTTTGGGTCATCAACTAGGGAAAACTTTGATCTCTAGGGCAGTTGGACTGGATGATCCCTTCCACCCCCTACAATGCTGGGATTCTGTGAAGAGGAAAAAATGAGACCAAGAGACTTGACATATAAGGTGCTGGTGAACAGCATTAACTTGGAGTAAAGGTAGAGACTTCAGATTAGAGGTTTCATATTGATTCATATTGCTGTAGTTCTGTGAAAAAGACAGGGGAGAAAACTGTATAATTCAGCACAAAATCCACAGGAACACTCCCTGCTGCTTTAAGATGATGCCATTCTCAGCCTCCTCCAAGAACAGCACCTTTGCAGCAGCCTCCAGCTTTCCCCAAGTTGCCACTTCCAAGTTAGGAAGAATCTGGGCTTGGCTGATCTTGAACTGGCCACCAAATGATTTTCTCACCCACAGATGTCCATGGAGGCTGTCTGCTCTGCTTGTGATCAGATACTGTAATAGATTACATCACAGTGACAGACTAGGGACTGTGGAGTTTCCTTCCACACTGAAAAATTAATTAAGCAAGAGGATGGAGGCAGCCTAATCTTTTAATAAAAGTCCTTTTAGGCTGTGTTACAGACAAACTCTATTAAGTGAGAGATGCATCTGATGAGCATGAGGCCTAATCTGATCAGAAACCAAAGTCTGTGCTGATCCTTCGGTGTCCCATGGCAGAACAAGAAACTTCATGTCTCCAGAATGTACTAGGGCCTCTTCCTGACAGCATGTTGGAACAGTGACTGCACTTCTAACAGTATGTTTGTTTATGGTTATGGTCTTGCTAGTTCTTTCTCCCCTTTTAATGTGTTTCTCTTTATTTCTTACCTCTATTTCAGATCAAAGCCTTACCTCAGATAGTTGAACTGGGTAAAATGTCCTTAAAACCGGGTAAAATTGCTAACGGTCATTTCAAAACACTATTTCCTGATGTGATAAAGTCAAACACCAATGTCAGAATTGAAATTACATTAATAATCTCCTTCTCACTTGAATCATACCCTTATTAGTGTTATCTGCAGTGCCAGTAGTTCATCTGGATTTGGTTTGGTCTTCTAAGGAGCAAGATGCCAGCAAAAATGCATTTTTTCAGAGTAAGAAAGGTCTTTAGAACTGCTAGAAGTCCCTTTTTTAGTCTCATCCAGGCCTTTAAAAATTATTTTCTAACTGAGTTTTCATTCTTTAGTGCTGTGACAGGAAATGCATCTCCATATTTGCAGTATGTTTATACCTACACATACCTATGCATGCAACGAGTCATGTCTAAAGCACCTTTAAAGTCTATCTACCTGCAAATGTGAGGTTAGTATCTAGAATGAGCATCTTGCTGTACATCCTGGCCCACTCTTCACTCTGAGCAGGACTTACGACTTATGAGCAGAGGAAGTATTCTAGACTATGTGCAAGGAACAGGAGTGGGATCAGCAGAGGACACAGACAAGCAGGCGGTTCAGTCTCATAGAGGCAATACAGAGTTAGAAGCCACAGCAGAATTGCCAGTAGCAGGTTTGAAAGCAGAATACAGATATGTTGGTGCCTGCCTTTCCTACTTCTGTCTCTTACTCTTCCTTTCCCTGTCCTCTCATGCTGAAATTACTGTAACCCACTTTCAGGGCAGACAGGGACTTTCTCCAACTGGCTGTTTCAGAACAGCTTCATTGTACGAATATAAAGCAAAAGTTATTAAAACTCTTCCTTCTTTCCACTTCCCCCTCCTGCTGCCTCTTTTTTAAAAGCTTGGCATAGAGTTAAGCCTTTAAAATTATCACACCTTCTCCCCAGCCATGTACTGCTCCCGTTACTACGCCTCCCATCCCTGCCCTGGTGCTGCCCTCAGCATGTAAATCAGGTGGTTTTCTGAGAGCCTTTTCTTGTAAAAGCCTAAATTGTTCCCACCAATTTATCAGGTCATGCCTTCAACAGCACTAGCCTCCATGAGTCACAGATGTTCAGTTCTAAGAAGGAAATATATTGATAGTACAGAGCAATTATTGTGGTTTTCAGTTATTTAAGTCAAGCACTGGAAGATCTTGTGTGCTATGAGCCTCTCTCTGCTTACAGATGCAAATCTGTTCTTTTACTGCTTCCCCAGTTTGTCTTTCATTAGCATCCAGAAGGTTCATCAATGGCCCAAGATCCTTTAGTTTTATGCACTACAAACAAAAAGGTACCCCTGTGAGAAAATAAATAGAATTGGAACTCTGAAAGCTTTATACTTGCAACCATTTTGCCTTTCTAGATGTGCAATAAAGGAGGTATGAATAGTAGCTGTTGGATATATATGAGAACTTCTCACTTTATGAGACTGCTAATCTATTTTTTATTAATGAATCTTAATGCTGATGGAATGTTCTTGCTTAGATGATGCAGATTGGACTCTTTTTTTCTCTACTAGAAACATTACTGATGTTTGCTGAAATTAATTAGTGAAACATTTGCTGCTGTCAGTTGTCTGCAACAAAACGAGTGCAGAAAGTGACATCTTAGCTAGGAGGTTTCAGCTCAAGCACTGTAGGACGCAGGTGTCTTGCTGAAGACAGGTTATTTTATTCCATTAAATAAGATTTTACACACACATACACATGGATATGATATGCAAGTTCACCCTCTTGTAGAATTTATCAGTGAGATAATAGTATGGTGGGGAACAGAAAAACAGCAAACAAAACACAGACAGGCACATTTCCTCCTGTGGTGCAAGCTCATCCTTTTCATGAAACGAGAGGGTTAGGGTAGGAGAAGGGGAATGTCCTCCTACTGAACAAATGCCTTAAAGGTATGTTATACATCATCCTAAAGCAATGGCAGAAAAGTCTGTGTTTTAGGATAACAATGAAAGACATATTTCAGATGGGCTGTTCATTCTCTCTAGCTGTATAGCTAGGTGGGGGTTTTACGAATGATTCCATGTTGTTTTATCCAGCCTAACATAAAGAAGGTAGGTCAGTTTATTGGAAGTTTATTTCAATGTAATCATCATGTCTGTTCTTCACAGAATCCCAGCATGGTGGGAGTTGGAAGAAGCCTTCTGTTAAACATCTTTATTGATGACCTTGATGAAGATATAGAGCGTGTCATAAGTAAGTTTGCAGATGACGTCAAGTTAGATTAAAGTGCTGATCTGCACAAGGGTAGGGAGGCTCCACAGAAGGACATGGATAGATTGGATCTGTGGACCAATGTTAATGGGACAAGCTTCAATAAAGCCAAATGCCAGGTCCTGCACTTGGGTCGCAACAACCTCGAGCAGTGCTACAGGCTTGGGGAAGTGTGGCTGGAAAGCTGTCTGGCAGAAAGGGACCTGCAGGTTGTAACTAACAAGCAACTCAATATGAGCCAGCAGTGTGCCCAGGTGGCAAAGAAAGCCAATGAAATCCTGGCTTTTATTAGAAATGCTGTGCCCAGCAGGAGCAGGGAAGTGATTGTCCCATTGTACTCAGCTCTGATGAGGCCACACCTCAAGTATTGTGTTCAGATTTGGGCACTTCATTACAAGAGAGATGTGGAGGTGCTGGAGTGAGTGCAGAGGAGGGCAGCAAAGCTGGGGAAGGGCCTGGAGAATAAATCTTATGAAGAGCAACTGAAGGAGCTGGGGATGGTTAGTTTGAAAAAGAGGAGGCTGAGGGGAGACCTCACTACTGTCTACAGCTACCTGAAAGAACATTGTGGAGAGGCTACTACTGGTCTCTTCTCAGTGGTAAATAGTGATGGAACAAGTGGGAATGGCCTCAAGCTGTGACTGGGTAGGTTTAGACTGGACATTAGGAAAAATGTTTTCACAGCAAGAGTGGTCAGACCAAGGAGGTGGTTGAGTCAGCAATCCTGGATGTGTTTAAAAGTCACATGGATGTGGTGCCTGAGGATACAGTTCAGGGTGAACCTTGTAGAGCAGGGATATTGGTTGGACTTGGTGATCCTGAGGGTCTTTTCCAACTGGAATATTTCTGTGATTCTGTGATCATCTAGTTCAAACTCCCTGATGCAGCAGGGTCACCCAAAGCATATATCATAGAATACTCATAGAATATCTTCAATGATACACTTTTAAAACCAAGGTGAGACCTCAATTGGTCTTCTAAATTGAAGGAAAAGTAAATCAAACTTTGCCCTGTGTGCAAAGAAGGCCTCTTTGGGTGGCTGAAGATATGGAAAGCTTATCTGGCAACTCTGGACTGGATTATGAGAAGAAAACACACAACATGCTTGTGTGTAGTAGAAGTGGTGATAGCCCTGGATCTCTATCTGGCTTTCAGCCTTACCTTCCTATAATCACTACTGCTTTCAATGTTGATTAATCACCTGTCGATGCCTTTTGCTTTAATTTGCTTCTTACAAGCGTCAGGAATGTGTTTGGCCTCAATGATAATCAGTCTACTTCTGTCAAGTGAAGGAAGGGTTGCCCTTGGGGTCTCTTAGAACTCCCAAGCCTTCATGAGTTTAGACACATTCAGACATCTGGATCATTTACCTTTAAAACAAACCACACACTAAAAACTTTAAGCTCTCCTAACATGGAGAGTTTATGGTAGATGATGTTAAGTTGGCACATCTATTCTGAAATTAAACTAGACACAGAGTCATCTATCTTTTTGTTTATCCTTTGTTGATTTTTAGACATCTCTATCTGAATTCCTAATCATGCAGGTTATGAACATGTAAAAGCT
Source organism: Ramphastos sulfuratus (assembly GCA_013399055.1). NCBI lineage: Eukaryota > Metazoa > Chordata > Aves > Piciformes > Ramphastidae > Ramphastos > Ramphastos sulfuratus. The sequence continues at coordinate 39,773 of WBNM01008961.1, read as the reverse complement.
GGTTGTCCTATGGCTGTGATAATGGCCGGAAGATGTAACAGCATCCACTGCACAGGAGCAGTTCATGCCTTGTTAGACTGTCCAGGGAAAAAATCCATACTAGTTTTGGGTCTCATCGGTTCTGCAGAAAAGCAAAATAACTCATAGATATCTATAGAGCTTGTAGCGATAGGATGTGGGGGAATGGATTTAAGTTGGAGGAGTGCAGATTTGGATGGATATTAGGAAGAAATTCTTTACAGTGAGGGTGATGAGATACTAGAACAGGTTGCCCAGAAAGGTCATGGATGCCCCCTCCCTAAAGGTGTTCAAGGGCATGTTGGATGAGGCCATCAGAATACTGATCCAGTGGAAGGAGTCCCTGACAACGCCAGGGGGATTGGAACTAGATGATCTTTAAGGTCCCTTCCAATTCAAGTCATTCTATGATTCTATGATTCTATGATAGGGAAGGAGATATCTGAACAATACTTCCTTTGAATGTGAAATACACACACAACAACTTCACTATACCTTTAAAAGACACTCTGTGGCAATAACTAGGAACTGTCTTGATCAAACAACTCTGATTTTCTGATCATTGTTTTTCCTGTATGAACCTCTTCCAACTTCAATCCATTGCCCTTCATCCTATCACTACAAGCCCTTGTAAAATGTGCCTCCCTAGCTTTCCTGTAGGGCCTCCTTATGGTGGGATCTATATTGAAGAAAACAATTCTGTAAATGCCTTTGTCCTTTTGCCCCTCAGATTCAGATGAAGAACTTAAAACTGTCTTATTCGAGAGTGACAAGACTGAAGATGCATTCTGCTTTCCTGCCAACCAGCCTCAGTCAGCCAACAAACCTGCACTGGCATGCCAGTGCCTACTTTTTCATTCTCTGGTCAGCAGAGACACTCCAACACTTGTCTTCCATCGTTTCAGAGATCTCAGAAAAGCACAGGGTATATCACAATATACAGAGTGTATACAATATACACAATATACAATATCATGGGGACTTCTATAACACATACAAGTTGCTTGAATTATTGTCTGAAAGTAAAACTTCTGTTATTTAACTCCAGAGCTAATGCTGTCCAGCCAAAGGAGAAGGAATATCATGTCAGCCTACTTGCCTTGCATTTGACTGTAAGTAAAGGAATATCCAACTTTGATGATCCTTTTATTTAATTTGATGACTGGTTTTCTTCCCCTATTTGTTTGATCAAATCCACACAACCTGCATCACATCTCTTGGTTATTTATTTCCCTCCTGATCCCTACCATTCTCTGAGTCTGTGATTCTGTGAACCTTCCTTCATGGAGTCTGTGATGTAAGCACATGCATAAAGCAAAAAAAATATTTGGAGTGAGAGCACAGGAGGAAAAGCAATGCTGATGAGTGAAATGCTGATGCAGGAGATATTGATATTACAGGCTCTGGCAGGTGCATCGTGCTTTGCAAGCTGTGATGTGCTGACCTAAAGGTCGTGTGGACCAAAAGCTAAACTACTCATTTCAGTCACAGTGATGGGAACAGGCATGTTAGAAAAAATCTCAAGGCATGAAGCTGCCTTTCTAGCACAACCTGCATACCAATAGAATGGGTTTGCCTACTACAGGGTAAGAGTGCAACCTTCAGAATATTATTGCTTTTTTTTTAATAGATATTTTTAGAAATCATAGACTCATACATTCACAGAATGATGTGGGTTGGAAGAGACTTTAAAAATCATCTAGTTCCAACTGCCCTGCGTTGTGCAGGGGCACCTTCCACCAGACCACATTGCTCAAGAACTCATCCAACCTGGCCCTCCAGGGAGAGGGCATCCCCAACCTTTCTGGGCAACTTGTTTCGGTGTTCCACCACGCTTGTAGTAGAAAGAATTTCTTTCTAATATCCAGTGTAAATCTAGCCTCACAGATTATATGAATAGCTCATCACAGCATTAGGAGTTACTTGGACTGATCAGAAGATGAGAATTACATTTATATATGGCAAGATCTCTTTACTTGGCTACTCTTTGTAATGGAAAAGAATAATCAGAATCACAGAATTGTTTTGGTTGAAAAAGACCTGTAAGATGATCACGTCCAACTATTGATCTAACACCACATTCTAAAGTGCCATGTACACACATTTCTTGAACACATCCAGGGTGTTGAGTTAGCTCTTGATGTTTTATTTCCTTCAAGAAAGTTTGTAACAGCCTAGAATAAGGAACTACATCATGGTTAGTACTCTCTCTTTAGACGTATGTCAGCAATATGGACAGAGGAATCGAGTGCACCCTCAGCAAGTTTGCAGATGACACCAAGCTGTGTGGCACAGTCGACTTGCTAGAGGGCAGGGATCCATCCAGAGGGACCTGGACAGGCTNAGATTTAAACTGGATGTAAGGAGGAAGTTCTTTACAGTGAGGATGCCGAGACACTGGCACAGGTTGCCCAGGGAGGTTGTGGCTGCTCCCTCCCTGGAGGTGTTCAAGGCCAGGTTGGACAAGGCCTTGAGTGACCTGTACTAGTGGGAGGTGTCCCTGCCTGTGGCAGGGTGTTGGAATTAGATGATCCTTGAGGTCCCTTCCAACCTCACCATTTTATGATTCTATGATAAATATTCATGCTATTAAATTATTCAAATACTTAGAGGTGGAAAATATGGTTGTGCCACTGATTGTTCATCTGAGCCACTCTCCTCATCCTTCCATAGATTTACAGATTCCTAAGCTTGTTTGGGTTGTAAGAGACCTTAAAGATCATCCAGTTCCAACCCACCTGCCATTGGCAGAGACAACTTCCACTCAACCAGATTGCTGAATACTTCATCCAGCCTGGCCTTGAAGATCTCCATGAAGGTGAATTTACCTCTGGTTTCTGAAACCATGATCACAGTTTTACTCTCACTGATAGGTCACCGCCTAACCTTTGTGAGAAGTTTTTTGTTTTCTTTGAAAATAATCCTGGCCAAGTTTAATAGTTCCATCTGTAACCTGATCATTATGCAGTGGACTGCTTGCACTGAGATTGTGCTCATTTAGATCACTAAAAAGAGACAGAACAGCTTAAAACAGAATAAAATCAGTTAAATCAACCACAATGTAAATCTGTGGCCATCATATGAAATTATGACAGCCAAATATGCCTTGTTTTGTCTAGTGTCTTTCAGTACAGGTGGAAGATGTTAGAAAGTAAAGTTGCAAAATTTTAATTTATTGGCCACATGTTGATCTAGAAATCAGGAGGGTAGATTTAGATTGAAAGATATTCTTTGCGCTGAGGCTGGTGAGATGCTGAATCTAGCTGCCCAGAAAGGTTGTGGATGCCCCACCAGGAGGTGTTCAAGGCCAAGTTGGATGAGAGTTTGAACAACCTGATCTAGTGGAAGGTGTCCTGGCTCATGACAGAGGGGCTGGAACTAGTTGATCTTTATGGTCCCCTCTAATTCAAACCCTTCTGATTCTATGAATCTTGAAAGGTTTTTTCCAACCCAAAGGATTCCATGATTTCATGAATTAAAGTTATCCTTTTGCTTAAGGATGTCTCTTTTTCCTTATAAACAAATGTAAATTGCAAATAGTTACAGATGTATGAAAATAGTATCATGAAGCAGTATCTAATGACTGATGTCAACTTTTGATCCTTTTCAGTGTTTCTTCTTATCTCTGTGTATGCTCTAGCTGGCATTCTAGTTTGGGAACCACAGTTATTTGCTGTATTCCTGCTAAATTGTCTGAGATATTTCTTTGTATAAAGACTTTCAGGATCGAGACTTTCTTAAGTGGGTCTAACTGGGCTGAATCTGTGATACTGCTGATCCAGACTGAGTAACACAAAACACTTCCAACAGATACTAATTCAAACTCATCAGGCCTCAGGATCAGGCACAGTGCTTAATGTATGTTTTACAGTGGTGCTTGTGTAAAGCTATTAATTGAAACTATTTGTAGGACTTTGTAGAGCAAGGTTTGGTACTGATGATGAATGGCTCCATTGTACAAGGTCATTATCGTCCTAAGTAATTTTGTTGGTTGGTACTTTTCATTTTACACCTGAAATCAAATAAAAATGATGAATTGCAGGGAAATGGAGAAAGTATAATTGGCACAATAGGTTATTACACCCTGTGATTCAAGGTAATGAATTGCAGCAGGAATTAAAGACAAAGATACACCAGTTAAACTGAATTGAATCTGCCCGAGGAGTGAAATAGATATTTCTGTCAGACCATAATCTTCACGGCCTATCTAAAGATGGTACAGAATCCACAGACCATGCATCTGTAAACTAATAGTGTTCAAGTGGTTTGGTTGGTAACAAGCATTAGTTTGTCATCAGCGTGGGCAAGTGCAAAATCGAAACAGAGCCAAAATCAACCCTGCCCAAGCCTGATCAACAGCCTTATCAAATCTGTGCTTATCTACAACCTACCTCGGAAGACTCATCAGACAAAATCAGTCCTATCCAGGCTTAGGGTTCAGACACAGATGTGTGCACAGAGGGTTATGGTCAATGGCTGAATGTCCAAATGGAGACCAGTGACAAGTGGTGTCACTTGAGGGTCAGTACCGGGACCAGAGCTGTTTAGTATCTTTATTAGCAACATGGACAGTGGCGCTGAGGCACCCTCAGCAAGTTTGTGGATGACACCAAGCTGTATAGAATGGTTGACATGCTGGAGGGAAGGAGAGGCTTGAGAGGTGGGCCCATGCCAACTTCATGAAGTTCAACAAGGTTAAGTGCAGGGTCCTACACATGGCTCAGGGAATTTCCAAGTGCACATACAGGCTGGGTGAGGAGTGGCTTGAGAGCAGCCTGGAAAAAAAAGGACATGGGGGTGTCACTTGATGAAAAACTCAAAATTAGATGACGATGGTCACCGACAGTTCATAAAACCAACCACGTCCTAGGTTGCATCAAAAGGAAGGTGACCAGCAGGACAAGAGAGGTGATTTTGCTCCTCTATTTTTGTAAGACCCCACCTGGAGCATTGCATCCAGATCTGGTGCCCCCAAAATAAGAAGGACATGGAACTGCTGGAGCGGGTCCAGAAGAGACCATGTGTGTAGCTTTTTGTTTGAAAGAGCGTGTCACGGTCCAGAGAACAGAGATTAACAGTATCTCTGTCCAGAGGAGCAAGATTTGTTATTCTAGATTTTTGTGCCTTGAAATTAAGGTGCAAGCAAGACCAGACATCACCATAAAACTATTTATTAAAGGATGAAGTCGGACAAAATAGAGGGAGAGAGAGAGGGAGAGAGAGAGGGAAAGGGAACAATGGAGAAAAAGAAGAACAGGGAAGGAAACGAGCAGGGATTATATTACCATCAGTCGAAGACTGGGGGGGAGAAAGAGATGTGTGGGTGGCCTAGGGATGTTCTTCTGTGGCGTTCATCAGGAATTCTTCTTCTGGAGTTGTTGAATTCTTCTGGTGGAGGTGCTCTGGTAGAGGTGCTCGTCTTGGCAGGCATTGCTCATGTTTTATACAGTTTTTATACAGTTTATACATGTTTTATACAGTTTTATACTGTTTTATACAGTTTTTTAGATCGGTGTCCAGGTGCAGCTCCCCAGGAAATCTTCCTGTGTATTCTCATGTATTTATGGGGGTCTGGCGGCAGCACCAGGGAGGGCCTCTGCCCCTTCCCTGTGCCGCTTCCCTGTGCATACCCCAAATACACATAAGCCTTTTCTCTTCGGGGTAGCTGATGTAAACCGTACACATCCTGGGCATTCAAGCCAGGCTGAAGTCTGGAAGACCACAAAGGCACTGTGTATCCTTGAGCATTCGGCCAGGTACCTTGGCTGAGCCTGGGAAGGTAACAAAAGCAATCTTTATCTTTGTTGATTTGAACAAGGGAGAGACCATGTAGACTCTCACAGCATGACAGACTGAGATTAGGGAAAAAGGGCAGTAAAATAAGAACACTCAAAATACAGAGAGGTTGTATTTAAAAACGTGTAGGGAAAGATATGGCATACACGAATCCTTAACACCTAATACAGATACAGGATAAATGAGAATTCCCTAAAAATCTTCTCCCCAAGCAAACCAGAAACCAACAGTGCTCATTTTCTCCCATCCCTTATTGTCTCCCCATTGGGCCCCAAACAAGCTGGATTCACTGTGGCCTGGTGGCCTTGAAGGTCACAGCCTACCACAGGGTACTCCTACATAGTTACCTAGATAAGGATCCTCTGGAGAGATGAAAAGGCAGGGAGAAAAGAGAGCAAATTGACCTTGCTGCTTACTTTTAAAGTGTTTGCAGGATTATGGGCTTGAATAACATAATTATGATATCTGGGAGTGACCAGTTCATCCCCTGAGGAGGATCTTGGTCTTGTTAGTTTTTTTAGGGAGTCTGGGGTAACTTGGAACCCCTCAAACTGCAACACCACGAGAATGATCAAGGGACTGGATCACTTCCCCTGTGGGGACAGGCTGAAAGAGGTGGGGCTGTTCAGCTTGGAGAAGGCTTCAGGGAGATTTAAGAGCAGCATTTCAGTATCTGAAAGGAGCCTACAAAAGGGATGAGAAGGGAGTTTTTACGAGGGCTTGTAGTTATAGAGCAAGANTTCAAGCCAGGCTGAAGTCTGGAAGACCACAAAGGCACTGTGTATCCTTGAGCATTCGGCCAGGTACCTTGGCTGAGCCTGGGAAGGTAACAAAAGCAATCTTTATCTTTGTTGATTTGAACAAGGGAGAGACCATGTAGACTCTCACAGCATGACAGACTGAGATTAGGGAAAAAGGGCAGTAAAATAAGAACACTCAAAATACAGAGAGGTTGTATTTAAAAACGTGTAGGGAAAGATATGGCATACACGAATCCTTAACACCTAATACAGATACAGGATAAATGAGAATTCCCTAAAAATCTTCTCCCCAAGCAAACCAGAAACCAACAGTGCTCATTTTCTCCCATCCCTTATTGTCTCCCCATTAGGCCCCAAACAAGCTGGATTCACTGTGGCCTGGTGGCCTTGAAGGTCACAGCCTACCACAGGGTACTCCTACATAGTTACCTAGATAAGGATCCTCTGGAGAGATGAAAAGGCAGGGAGAAAAGAGAGCAAATTGACCTTGCTGCTTACTTTTAAAGTGTTTGCAGGATTATGGGCTTGAATAACATAATTATGATATCTGGGAGTGACCAGTTCATCCCCTGAGGAGGATCTTGGTCTTGTTAGTTTTTTTAGGGAGTCTGGGGTAACTTGGAACCCCTCAAACTGCAACACCACGAGAATGATCAAGGGACTGGATCACTTCCCCTGTGGGGACAGGCTGAAAGAGGTGGGGCTGTTCAGCTTGGAGAAGGCTTCAGGGAGATTTAAGAGCAGCATTTCAGTATCTGAAAGGAGCCTACAAAAGGGATGAGAAGGGAGTTTTTACGAGGGCTTGTAGTTATAGAGCAAGAGGGAAATGGATTGAAGCTGGAAGAGGGGAAATTTAGATTGGATATTAAGAAGAAATTCTTTATGGTAAGGGTGGTGAGACACTGGAATGGGATGCCCAGGAAGGTTGTGAATGTTCCCTCCACAAGGCCAGGATGGATGAGGCCTCAAGCAAGCTGGTCTAGTGGGAGGTGTCCTTGCACATGACAGGGTTGTTGGAACCAAATGATCTTTAAGGTTCATTCCAACCCAAACCATTTTATGATTCTGTTTCCTGAGGCTCAATGCTCAGCATCACTTCACAGGCTCAGAATATTGAAAATATGAATTAGCAAACTGGCTAATGATGTGGTCATTATTCAGAGTGAACTGGATGTTTCAGTAAAAGGAATAAGCATCCTCTCCTTACTCCCTCATCCCTCTCTTTTTCAGTGAATGCTCTAAGGTTGAAGCCCATATTCTATAAATTCGTGGTACTTAGAGTTGAAGCAGCAGTAGGACTCATTTGACATTTCATCACTTGTGAATTATTGTATTATTCAGACATACAACAGGATCTGAAATGATTGGCTTGCATCTTTTCAGTGTTTTATTGCATTCTTGTCTGCATGTGTTTGCAAGGAAAGGACCAAAAGAATTCTTGAATTCAATGCTTTGAAAAGTTAGTGACAAAAATAATTGATTTTTATTTCATTTCAAAGGAGGTAAATTGTCTCTCCTGTATTAACAGGTATTACCTCCTATGTAAGAGATTTTTTTCTTAAATATCCAGAATGCTCTATTCATATAAGTACACTCTTCCCTAGCAAATATATTCATTTGCAATCTGACAGGGATGTAAGAATCATCTTTTTATTTGATTTTTTTTGTCTTCTAACTTTCTACACAGGCTTTAGAAATAAGGTCCATGCAGCTCTTACCAAGGAGACAATTAGCTAGCTTTTGTTTAGACTAGGAGTTTACTTTTTTTTTTTTTGGTCCATTGAAAGTAATAGTAAAAAACCAAAAACAAACCCCTGAAACAAACAGCAAGCCAGCCCTCTGAATAAAATCACTCTAGGAGCTGTAAAAATTTGAATTCACAGTACAAAAGAGAATGTTCATGGAGGGGTTGTTGAATGCTAATAAGCCTGGCACATCAACTTGCTGCAGTTCCTTGCAAGTCCTGTAATTCAAAAAAATCACCTTGAAGCTTGCATATAATTTGGCCATGTAACTTACTGCTAATACTGGCATTCCTTTAGAAACCAAGAAAGAGATGATCTTATTTGAGCAGCAGCCTTGGTAACACATTAATTTCTGATGGTAATTGTTTTTGTCCCTAGGTCACTTTTTCCCCTCCTGATTTGTTACCATGATATAACCTCAGTTTCTTCCTTCTGTATCTCCCACTGTCTTCAACAGGTATTTGTTTCCCAGTTAAATGCACAATTTACTGTATTTTTCATATTTCAGCCTTTTGTATTTCAGTTTTTGGCTAACCTTCTTTCATGTCTCTTAAAATGCTACAGATTTATTGTGGGTTTTGGTTTTTTGGTTGGTTGGTTGGTTGTTTTTTTCCCCATCTATTTTAACATGCATTTCTGCTCCCTCTTTTTCTTTTTCGCTAGAGCTTCTCTGCACCTTGTTAGCTTTTTAAAGGCTTTCTTGTCTTAACCTTCGCCCACAACTTCCGACTACTTGGTGTGCTGGAATCTTGAATATCTCAGATCAATTAAACTAGAGAAGGGTAGATCACAGCCAACCCAGTGCATTCTACAAATCCATGAATTACCATGAAGTTGAAGGTTTGCACAATCTTTGGGGTTTTCTCTTTATTCAGTTGCCAGTAACAAAACCAGAAGATGCATCAATGAGTTAAATTTCAGCAGTAACATAATTTTCTACCTCTTTGGTTATGTTTTTCTACTGGGTGAGGAATACATCTGTTATTTGGGAAAACAAACCAAGAAATTTTGAAAAATGTTTTCTTATGGATTTAAACAGAACTCTTGTGGGTATTATTTCTAGGGACCCTGAACAAATAACCTTTGCTTTTCTTTCATTCCTTCTCATGAATTTTAATTGTGTGTGTGAAGGGGCATATAGTACAAAATGCTGAGCAAACAAATAAATCAAATGCTTAGACCAGGAAATATTAATTTAACTGCCATTTAAAAGCACCTTGCACAACTAAGATGTGTATACCATAGTCTCAGACCTGGAAATGAGTGTGCATCCAAACGAGGTGTAACGTCATGCATAAAATAATGTTTCAGATGTGCTATAAGACTGGAAAGCCAAAACCTGGGGTTTAGCCTCTGTGGAAAGGTAAGTGAAGAGTTCTTCAATTTAATTTCATGTTGAAATACTAAACCCTTCCCTCCTCTCTCTCCTTGCCCCTGTCTGATAGGCTGTCTTCCATGTCAGTGGTCACGTTTTCACATAGCACCTTCAACAGTCTGAAATTCTGAAAAATATGTTCTCTCCCTGCAAACTGAGTCTGAGATATAAGCATATCGAAAGAACTTGAAGCAAAATTAAGTTCTCTGCCCAACTTCTATTGGGAAAGTGTTTCATCTTTATTTGCTCCTCTCCAGCACCCAGCTCGGCACAGCAGGGGAAGATAAACACTTGCGTCTTTACATCTCAGCACAACATCTCAACTATGACCAAGAGGGATTGCCTGTAGGTATGAAAAATGTGGAACAAAGCATCTCTTCAATCTTTGTCCCTTCTACAATCACCACTTTGGGGAAATTTCTAGCGTGAAGCTTTTCATGAAGTTGACTTTTCAACTGAGGACTGGACCGAGACCAATTGGCCTTGCTCAGTCAGGAGATAACAATATTTAATAATTATTTGAAACTTCTCTGGTGTTTTGTAACTCCACGCTCACTGTCATGAAATTGCAGAATGTTAAGGTGAAAAAGCCATATTGTGTCACAAATTGCTATCCTACTACATCAATGCATTTCTCTCAGTCAGCATCAAGCTAGTTGCTAACAACCTCCTCAGCTCCCACTAGCTGCAGCAGGTCCACAACATCAGAAACTTCCAAGCATAGGCTTCCACCTCTCACCAGAACTGGGTTCCAAAGTCTGACTGCGGCTATAGCACACACAGATGTGATGGTTTGGGAGTTCCCTGCCCCCCCACACTTTGTAAAATCACCCAGACTAGAACTCAGCCGGATGGAAGTTAAGGAATGAAGCTCTATTTACAGCTTAGCACAATGTACAAGCAGATATATACACTATATACAGGAATATTTACAGAAATATACAAGTTAAAGGTAATACAGAAACACAACACCCATCCCAGAAATCAGAGACCCCAGGAGGGGCTCCCAACCACCCTTCCACCTTCTCCCCACCCCTACACCTTACCCCAAGGTTTGCCTTATGCGTAAGGAGAATTTTGAGGATCAGCCAGAGAGGGGATTAGAAGAAAAAAAAAAGTGGTTAGCGAAATTAATCGGCAGAGAGGAGAAGCCAGAAGCTGCTAGACAGAGACGCTGCACCCCAGAGAGTGACTTATCTTTTGTTTTGAGTTCTTATTCCTAAATATCTCAGAAAGTGCATGAGTGAAGTAGACATCACCATTGTTTTCCTTTCACAGCCTGTAATATAATTTTCTTTATTAAAATATTCCAATTAGCTCAAACCAGCACAATGGCCATGGAAAAGCATCATGCATCAGGCAAATGCTTCCAAAAAAGTCATTTGTACCTTTCTGCCTGGCTAGGGAGAAGGCTACAGGTGGGAGATGGCACAGAGTCCTGGTCTTTGGTAATCGTGGAAGGTAAATTGTAACACAGAAGAGATAGATAAATGATCTGAGAGGAGTTTCTCATTGAAAGGAGATGGAGAGATAACTTGAAAGGAGTCTCTCACTGAAAGGAGGCTGAAATTCCTCTATTTATATCACTTGATGTAGGAGGAAAGGGAGAGAGTAGACTGAGAAGAATAACACCAGAGAGCTATGTGTAAGAAACACACATTTTTCAATGCCTTTGGGTACATTTGGGCTGGAAAGCAGAAAGTACCATAAGCTCCAGGTATGCCTTTCAGTGATAAAGGGGAGATTGAAAAAAAAAACAAAAACCCATCCCAAACCAACCAAAAACAAACAAAAAAACAAACAAAAAAACAAACAAAAAACAAGAAACAAAACCAAACAAAAAAATTAGATTGGATCTATTTCTGAGAGGAATCTTATGACAGCCTTGTTTACAGTGGACCAGATTAATTACTGGAAGTCCACATTTTGAACTACATAACATTAATATATTCATCAAAAATAAAGAGCATCTTTGGGCAGAGCCTGAAAGCTAGATTTAACTGCTTCTGTCAAAATTGCTGGGTAAAGATAAAGAACTATTTTTATAAAAGTCTGTCCAGAGATTCACAAAGTACAAAAGTGTGTTTGGACATAAGGAGAAAGCTCTTAGACATAATGACGAACTTCTTCACAATAAGAGTGGTGAAATACTTGGAACACAGCTCACTCAGAGATGTGGTTGAGGCCCTGTTCCTGGAGACATTTGAGATCAGACTTGATCAGCCTGATCAGGTCAGAAGTGCCCCTGATGACTGCAAGAGGGTTGGACAAGATGACCTTTGAGGGTCCCTCCCCACCCAATGTAATCTGTGACTGTGATCCTGGAATGTTGTGCTGCTGTTGAGGGCTAGCACTGAGTGACCAGGAGAGCAGCTCGTGTGCTAGGGTAGTGTATCTCTCATGGTATGAGCTCCTTGATTGTTATTGGAAGGAAAACTTACAGGAATGGGGATGTGCACTCTTGTCTGCAGAAGACAGAGAAGAAAAATGTGCAGGTATCTGATGGAATGGGAACAGCAAACCTGTCTGAAACATTTTCGACCAGGCAGCACTCAAGGGGCTTATTATAAAGAAGGTAAAGAGACCAAATCTATTTTAAAAATATCTACAAATCACTAGAGCTGAAGCTGTTGAAAAGAAGCAAGTAGAGGAGAGCATGGTGCTGTGCATGTGTTAGACAGGAGAGATGGATCCTGGAAGAAAGAGTAAAGGTACTTAGCTAAGCCTGTTTGCCCTGTACTTGGAGCTCCTGAAGTCCAATACCTAGGCTAATCCTTATTTTTGAAGAGTTGCTTCCAGTAGCTTTGTGGGATGGACAATAGTTTTTTGATCTGACCTCCACTTCGATGTTCCTAAACTCTGTTGGACCTTTCTGCTGACAACATTTGTAATTCAGCACCACCCTGACCTCCCGGAGGGAGGGTCATATAAAAAGAAATCAATATTCACATTGCGGTAGCAGCATTGTTGTGTTATGCCAGCCCCTTTCACACCCCATAAAACATAACAAAAGTGAGGTGATTATTGTGCCAATAGTATGGTTGTGTTAAGGGAGTGATAGATAACCATCTATTGGGAGGGTGACCTGGTGAAGCATAGCAGTATGAAAATTAAGAAAAGGAGAAAGGGACTTGTGCTTTAACTGAAGAAAATTCTGATTTGTTCTTCAGCTAAATATATCGTTTTCTCATTTATTCTTTTTCAACAGGAAGAAGCAGCTCAGTTGTCACATCAGATGATGAAATTACATTTTTTTCTTCCCTGCCTAAATCTTCCATCTGGTAGCAATGTCAGTGCATTGTGATAATAAATATATTCCTGCTAAAAGGTCCCTGACATCTCTCTGCAGGAACTCTCTGTCAGATAAAGTTCAAATTTTGATAATTTAGCTAAGCAAATCTCTTAGGCAGAATAAAAGAGCATTAATTGTCATTCTTTCTTCCATCAATGTTACTTCTTAACAATTTCTACATAACACTTTCTAGTTATTTCAAGACCTAGAACACTTCAAAATATGTCTTGGCTTGGCTAGCCCTTAGTCTCTGTAATTGATGGGCATGTTACTTGAATGTCAGCCCATAATCACTTCTCTGAACCTTGAAGCTTTTGCCTTACTCCACAGCTAATGCAGCAGTGGTAGATGCTTATATGTATATTATTCAAATAATAAAATGAAGGTGCACCAGTCTATTTGTAAGACCTCCAGTCCCTGAAGTCTGTTCAGCTCAGGGCAAAGGGCTCTTCATGCAAAGTCAGTCAGTGTCTGTCTCCCTCCAGTTCTATTTTTAATTGAGAAATAACGACTCAAAGCAAAGATGAAAGATTCAAATTACAGTCCATTTAACAAGAAAGAAGCTCATGCTATTTATGACATTTAATTTTTCCTTTAAGATACAAGAAAAGGCTTCTGTTAAGTGTTTCTACATAGCACAGCTGTAAATCCTTGTTTATCTGCTGTGCCGCAGTTTGTGTGTCAGCCTTTCTTGTCGTGTTGTGATTACTGAGGAATGGGTTTTCTCTTTATTTTCAAGAGCTCTACAGTGCTGGCATTTATCAAGAGAAGACACACAGCACAGCCTGGCATAAATAATGGCAGTGTGCCAAGTTCAGCTGAGGTGGTTGCCAGCACAACGCCATTGAAGTCAGAGGAATTATGGCGGGATTGAGTTTGGCCCTTGGCTCGGGTTATGGAAGACTCTAACATGCCAGTTTTCAGTAATGTCTGAAGGGGTCAGGGCTGGGTTTCCTTTTTGATTGAACACTGTACTTGAGTTATTTCAGATAAAGAAGCATGGATCCCTTCATCTTTTGCCTTGTAGTGCTTGGACAAGATGGAATGGATTGAAGCTAGGAGAGGGCACATTTAGACTGGATATGTTAGGAAGAAATTCTTGACAGTGAGGGTGGTGAGACACTGGAACAGGTTGCCTAGGAAGGTTGTGGATGCCCCCTCCCTGGAAATGTTCAAGGGCAGGTTGGATGAGGCCTTGAGTAACCTGGTCTAGTGGACCAGGTGTCCCTAGCTATGGTAGGGGGCTTGGAATTACATGACTTTTAAAGTCCCTTCTAACTCAAATCATTCCATGAACATATGAAACTTCTGGTCAGTGGAGTGAATGGAGATTTTGTTAGTGGGTTCCTTCTGAATTTTGTGTTCTCTCTCATCTTGCGAGTCCTAAATAACTCAGTTTCATGAAATGGTGTGCCAATAACACTGTGATCCAGTGAACTCCTGTGTTGAAAATTTTGTGAGCTTTCTGTTCTGGTCTTGTACATAATATATTTCATTTTAAGTGATAAGATGATGCCTATTTCCTGAATGCAAGCATTTTATTGTACTGTCATCAGAGATCTGCAAACAACACTAACTTAATGGTGCCTATTTGTTTGGTTTTTGGTTTTGGTTTTTTTGTTGGGTTTTTTTTTTGTTTTGTTTTTTTGTTTTGCTTTTGCTGCTGTGGCATGGATCCATGTGTAGTAATCAGCCTCCTGGATAAAGAACAAATGAATAAATGGCTTGTATCAAGCAAGGGCAGAATAAACTGTGCTAAGCGTTTAGTTGTGGGGCAGGTCAGTATGTTTATAACAGACTTAATTTACAGACTAAAAAGCCCAAGTTTTATAAGAAGAAGCCAAAAGAAATTGAAAAGAATATGGAGGTATGAAAGAATAACAAGCTGATCTAGACCTCAGATTACATTGCTGAGTAATGATGAGTGAGTGTCTCAGCATTAAATACAGGTGTCTGTGACTTGAAATTTGCTAGAAGTCTGGTCTGTGTTTAATCAAATGTTGCTAGCCCATGATTGTATCATGTATTTTTCTTAAAGTCAGGTACCAGGTCACATAGTGAAGTAAGAAATTGTGGCACGTACTTAGAGCAAATGGCCACAGATTTGTCTCAGGACTTGAAGAAGTGCACACACACACTCAAAAAACCCCAAACACCAACAAAACAAAAAGTGATAGAATGTGAAGGATCCAAACAATGTTTTTGTTTGGTTTTTTTTTTTTCTAAAATATCAGATTCTATGCCAATATTTACAAGTTTTGTTGCAGAAGTGAAGAAGACTGCTGTCAGGGTGCTGGAGTCCTGGAGCAGCCTGCCCAGAGACGTTACACAGTTGCTTTCTCTGGAGACATTCAAGACCCACCTGGACTCATTCCTGTGTGACCTGCCCTAGGTCACCCTGTTTTGGCTGGGGGGTTTGACTGGGTGATCTCCAGAGGTCCCTTCCAACCCCTACCATTCTACAATTCTGCATTTTGCTGTGACAAGTTTTAATGAGGTTTAACAAGTTAATTAATTTCTGAGCAGTATAAATGTTTTGCTGTGAAAGCAACTCTGACCTTATTAGTGGTCGAGTTACAGAAAAATAAACTAGATGAACTGTATATGAACTGGCTGTGCCAAACTGGAGCAGGTTAAGATCTCTGAAGAGGAGTAACACCCCAGAGAAAGTAGGTGGTCTTCTCTTTCACTGCAGCTACTCTTGCCAGCCTCCTATGCTAAATACACATTTCACAGCTTGTTGCTTCTTGAATACATTCAGCTGAGTTCCTCTGGTGTGCCAAGTACTTGTTCAGAATACACTGAACAGCACACCTCCTTTTGGTGCCAAAGTGGCCCCTGTCTAGCCTCCCTCCTGCATTTAGCCAACTCCAAAAGTCATTCCTTGCTACTGAATTCCAGTGCCATCAATGTTTTCCCTGAATTATTATGACAAGAGAACCTCTTTCATTTCTTTGTGATGTGAATGTTCAGTCCCCTGGTTTTCCAGAGGGGCCAGCAAGGCTACTGCTGCCTTTGCAAGCAGAAGAGTTGGAGAAGATGTGCAGGCTAATAATTTGCTTGGCTTCTGTTGCCTCTCTTCTTAAATATACTCAGGTTCATGTCAGACAATTCATTAAAGCATGTCCTTAAAGTCTTTCCAGGGAGGAGAGGAGATTCATTCTGCTCATGTTACATGCGCTGCAACACAGAAGCTTCCTTCTCAGGCTAGCCTCTGCCTGCCTGCCTGTCATCTCCCTGGACAGTCAGGAATTATACTTGCAAATAGAATTGTCAACTTTTGTAGGGCTTTGAGCACAGTGACATGCATGCTAATTCTCTTGTTGCTTCTCAGCCTTGGGCTAAATAACATTAATTTTCCTGGAACCATTTCAGAGGAACATTCTGTACAGGGCATAAAATTGGATGTGGTCACTCAGGTTTAAAGCACTGAGCACCTTCACACTTTTCAGAGCAAGGATATGGTGTGCCAGAGGAGACACTTTTTGGGTGTTCTGGTGTAAATGAGATGATAAGAACGGGGTGCCATCCAGAGGGTGCCGGACAGGCTGGAGAGGTGGGCTGAGGAGAATTTCCTGATGTTCAACAGGACCAAGTGCAAGTTCCTGCACCTAGGTCGGGGCAATCCTGAATGTTAATCCAGTTTGGGGAATGATGAGATTGAGAGCAGCCCTGAAGAAAAGTACTTGGGGGTGCTGGTGAGATGTTGGTTGTGGCCATCAACAGGCACTTGCAGTGCAGATGGTCAATGGCTTCCTGGGATGAATCCAAAGAAGCAAGGCCAGCAGGTCAAAAGAAGTGATTCTGCCACTCTGCTCTGCTCTGGTGATACATCACTTGGAGCACCGGATCCACATCACAAGAGGGACATGGACCTTCTGGAGTGGGTCCAGAGAAGGGACACAAAGATTATCACAGGGCTGGAGAACATCTCCTACAAGGACAAATTGAGTTAGGTCTGTTCAGCCTGGAAAAGAGAAGGCTCCAGGGAAACCTTATAGCTGCATTTCAGTATCTGAAGGGGATGTACAGGAAGGCTGGGGAGGGACTGTTTAGAAAGACTTGTGGTGATAGGACAAGGGAGAATGGTTTGGAACTGGAACAGGGTAGATTTAGGTTGGACATTAGGAGTAAGGTCTTCACAATGAGGGTAGTGAAATATTGGAACAGGTTGTCCAGGGTATGGCTGAGGCCCCATCCCTGTAGACATTCAAGCTCAGATGTCATGTGGCTCTGAGCAATCTGATCTAGTTAGAGGTGTCCCTGCTGACTACAGGGGGTTTGGGCGAGGTGACCTTTGAGGATCCCTTCCAACCTGATGCAATCTGTGAATCTGTGGTTGCCACTAACTTTTCCAATGCAACATTATTTGACAGCAGGTATTCATGCGTTCATCAGCATGAATATGATGTCAAGTATGTCAGCTCTGTCTTTGGGTCTCAGAGCTTAGCATTAGCTGATTAAAATGTCTGTACATATATATGCTCATGTTACCACATCTTGTCTCTTTGTTTCTTCAAGTGTTTCCTTCTGCCTCATGTTGCCCTTTCCCTTCAAAAGTACGAAGGGGTGTGTGTCAAAGAAGAAGATACATCTAATAAGTTATGATCCATCAAAGAGAAGTAAAAAAGGCCAATGTACTTGTATGTCTTGTATGCTTTTCCTTTGACAAGTTATCAGATTTTCTTGGTGCCAGTATGTGTTCCTTGCTATGCAGATGTCTACTGGCTGCCTAATGAAGTTTTGAATGGCAGTCAGCCTCTCTGCCTGCAAAAGGAATGGATGTATTTGCAGTATTTGAATCAATAGTAAGTAGATCAAGAAATAACTTGGGGTGGGGGAAGATTTTCTCTCTTTCTTTCTCCCATACAAAGTTAATCTCATTTTATCTGGGGACCCAGAGTTATATTTCTGCTTAGATCTTAATTGTCTTCTCTGTAAAGCACTTATTTCACCACTCTGAAGAACAGGTAACAGAGGCTGGCTTGTTTGTGAGTCAGCCAGTGGTGACCTTAGAGCATGGGAAATGTCATGGTGGATTTTACTCTGAAAACTAGTCACAGATCATGACAACACTTGGAGACTTTGCTGTTCACTAGAGCAAGAATAACTTTGTGACAGTATCAAGCATTTTATTTCTTTCTCCTCTTTTGGTACAAGCTTCTTAACCAAAATTAAATGCCACAGTCAGCATCATTGTGAAAAAATATCCCCTTCTTGATGACCCTTTCCCAAAATGCGTGAGTGTTGTCACAGAATCACAGAATTGACCAGGTTGGAAAAGACCTCTAAGATCATTGAGTCCAACCTATCACCTAACCTTTCTAATTAACTAAACTATGGCACTAAGTGCCTCATCCAGCCTTCTCTTAAACACCTCCAGGGATGGTGACTCCACCACTTCCCTGGGCAGCCCATTCCAATGGGCAGCCACTCTTTCCATCTCTAGATTCCACGCAGCAAGGGGCTGTTGCATGATGTATTCCAGAAGTTGATCCAATCTGTTGCCAGAAGGCTGGGATGTTGATTGCTTCCCTCAAGATGCTTTCTGCAGCCACTTAATACTGATGTTGAGACAAGATGCTTTAAAATGCATCTTAGCAGATGGCTTGCAGTGATGGTGCAGAAGGTGGAAGAGGAAGGGGAAGGTGGAAGAGGAAGGGGAAGGTGGAAGAGGAAGGAGACTAAAAGAAAGTCGAGGTGGGAATTTTTACAAGAACTTGTAATGATAGGAAGAGGGACAATGGCTTTGAGCTGGAAGAGGAGAGAATTAGACTGAATAATAGGAAGAAATTCTTGACAGTGAGGGTGGTGAGTCTCTGGAACAGGTTGCCCAGGGAGGTGTTCAAAGCCACATTAGACAGGATCTTGAGCAACCTGGCCTAGTGGGTGAATCTTCCTGCCCTTGGCAGGGGGCTGGAACTAGATAATCTTTAAGGTCTCTTCTGACCCAAACTACACCATGTATCTATGACTTCTCTCCTAAGAGGCAACATTTTACTTCTGTTCTTCTGCTGGTGACTTTTGTCATATTGAGCAAGACAGCAAAAGCTAGGGCAAAATTAAATACGATGATGTCTTCCCCATGAACATTTCAAAACACACTTGAAAAATCTTCTGTTTAGAAAAGTAATCATTCAGTTTTGGTGTGCAAAAGGGGAGCTTTTTATTCATTTGGCTTGGAAAGAGGAAGCATTCATTCTGTGTTTTTTAGTTTCCAGTGGTGGCTTTTTTAGTTATTTGGAAAAAAAAAAGCTGGAAAATAGTGGTGGTCTTCCTGGAAATTACTGAAATAAAATCTGCAAATATATCTTTGTGTGTAGATATAATGTGTACATTTATATTAGTGTGTAGGCATGGAGGGGTGCTGGATGTATCTACATGTTCATGAAATGCGGACATGGCACTTTGAGATGTGGTTTAATGACCATGATGGT
The DNA here is from genome assembly GCA_013399055.1 of Ramphastos sulfuratus. NCBI lineage: Eukaryota > Metazoa > Chordata > Aves > Piciformes > Ramphastidae > Ramphastos > Ramphastos sulfuratus. Next base: position 20,349 of record WBNM01008961.1, on the reverse strand, counting down.
GTTAGATTGATGGTTGGATCTGCTGCTCTTGGAGCCCTTTTCCAACCAAAACAATTGTAGGATTTTATGACAGGAATTTGTTTGAAAACAACTGAGGGTGTCCCCAAGTCCAGCCTCTCCCTCTTAAGAGATTCTGAAGTGTTGGACAGGACCTGGATTTCTCAGGTGTAATAACCTTTCCTTGCTGTGCGTCAATGTGATGTTTGATTAAGAGCATCACAAGAGTTTAGGTTGGAAGAGGAGCTATGAGAAGCGGGTGAATTGGAGAAGGGTCTTGTCCACCATGACATAGTAATACTCTTTTACTCAGATATCAAAAGACAGTAACTATAAAAGCAGGCCTGTGTAGACATTCCTTTTTTATTATATGATTCCAGTTCAGCTTAAATTTTCAGCTGAGAGTAATAGTTTTTTAACTTCTGAGCTGTCTGGAGACAAAGAACAATTGCCCTCTGTGGAGGATGAACTTTCCACCTCACCTCAGAAGCTGTCAGTGCTTTATTACCTCACTCCCAAAAGTCCTGTGTTTCTGACAGACTTAGTGCAGAGTTGAGTGCAAATAATTTCTTTGCTTCTTTGCTCTTTGCACTGGTTTGTGGTTTGTTTTGAAGAGTAAGAGAATGTTTCGGTGCTCTCTGCAGGATGGCTTTCCTTGAAATGCCCAAGTGGTCCTGTCAATCTTTCTCCTGAGACAGCAGCTCCTGCCATGGGTGCAGCCACTCCTGTTTCACAGATGTGTGTATGGAGTCATCATTTTCCACTTGTTTCAAATCTGAGACATTTAGAAGATGAGCTGTCAGGGTGTTTTGCCATTGCACGTGCTGTGTTTGTACAGCATACATTCATCTTTAATATCAGCAGGACATTAAGGTGTTTGCTGATTTTAAATATCAAACTGAGAAATCTGAAGAATGGATTAACTCAGATCGAATGTGCTGGTGAAAAGTGTTCTTTAGGTAACTCATTTGCCATCATGGGGACTCTCAACAGAGCTGTGGCATTACAATGTAACAGGCAAGTGGTGATAATGGTCCTTCTCTTGTCTTGGAGTTCACCCAAACTAAACCTAAACTTTTGAATCCCAAGCACTCAGAGGAAGATGAAGTATTTGTAGGTTCCTAATTTGGGGGAAACTGGAAAAAGAGAGAAGGGGTAGATAGTTTTTTATAAATAGTGGTGACATGTAGACCTTAATAACCCTCAGCCTCCCAGTAAATGCTTTCTCATCTCAAGATAAATTAATTTAATTAGGTCTCTTTTTTATTTATTTTCATTTTGGATTTCTGTTTGACTACTTCCACTTTCCTAGTAAGGACAGCTGCAAAGTTCTCCTTGGCTGCTTCTCCCCCAGCAGACTTGGAACTGCTCGGAGGGATCTGAAGCAACGCCCTCTGGTTTTAGTCAGCCAAATTTTTGTCTTCCCTTCATTGGTGTGTTTCCCTGGGATACCAGCCTGGTGTAAGGCTTTCAGGATGTGAAGCAATTAGGGAACTTTATAATAAAGAGGGAGAAAAAGGCACAAAACCCCAAGCTGCCTTTTAACCCTATGCCCCATTAAACTTCTGTAAATTACATGTTCATGGCCATTGTCCCCTTGCTCGCATTTTCTTCCCCATGTATGGCCACGTGTGGCTGAAGGCTGAGAAGTGCCAGTATCATCTTCACTCAGTGTCACTGTCTATGGCTCTTCTGACTGATCACAGATCTTTTGAAAGTAAAAACTAGCCTGTTAGAATGCAAATTAATGATTTCCTGAAAAATAACTGACCTATCCAGAACTGAAATTAAATGGTAAGAAGTCCAGAAAGATTAGGAGGAGTTCTAAATGTGAACTCATAAGTAGGTCCATGGTTCCATTAACCTCACTGGAGCTGTGGGTCCAGGCAGCATTGTCCTATTTTTGCCCAGCTCAGAAGTCATGTGAAAAAGCTGATTTGAAAGTGATGCTCCTTGTAAGCTGAAGACTGAGGGATACACTAGGGAGAGGGTACTCCAATAAGATGAGAAGATTTGTTGGACATGTGAGTGAGAGGAAGAGAGATACTTTAAANGTGTTAGTGGCTTAGCAGTAGTGGTAAGCAGTTGGACTTGATGATTTCAAAGGTCTCTTTCAACCTCAGCAGTTCTCTGGTTCTATAATTTATCTTACATATGGTTTTGTTAGTTTTCGTAGCTGTTTCTGAAAGCAAAAGGCCAAGAGGACAAAGACGTGACAGCAATAGCTAGGCAAACTGTCTAGTAGAGTCAGGAGGAGCATAGCCTGAAGGGCAGCTAGCAGCAAGGGGCAAGGTGGCAGTGAGAGGGCTTCAGAGCACCTGGGACATCACTGCCAGGCAGGAGGGCATCACTGGGGCATAGTTACTGGGAGAGAAGCAAGCAGTCTCCTCCTGGCAGAACAAACAAACAAACAAACAAACAAACAAAAAAAACCACCCAAANAAAAAAAAAAAAAAAAAAAAAAAGTCTTGAAATAACTTTGGAAATCAGGTACTGCAGCTTGGTCATCTGCCTTACCTGCATCTTCCTGTTTTCCATAAAATCCTGGTTCTTAGGTATAAATTGATGTCTGCATGAGGAAAAAGCAAGCTGATCAGCAGAAAGTTCAAAGTAATTTTCAAGTATTTCTGTGAGAGGCTGGGGCTGGTGGTTTACTCTCCACTCAGATCTTAATGCTGCAGTTAATTCCTCACTGCCCAGGACAGTTGGCAAGTGTAAGTGCCTGCAGCAGGCTAAGGAGAGTGCCAGGCTCTGTGGCTCTGCATTTTCACACTTACTTGCACTACTTAGTCATTTAACAGATTACAGCAAAAATATCACATTTAGCCTTCACCAAAAGCCTCTGTACTCTTCCTGCAGTGACTTCTGCTGAGAGAGTTAGGGAGCTGAGCTGGTGTCTTTTCTTAGTCTAGATTAGTATTTAGATTTATTCCGGCAATCATATTTGTCCTGCTGGGTAAACTGAGGCATACATCTGGGAAAACCTTTCACACAAGAGGTCATTTTCTCCCTGTTGGCAAAGATCAATTGAGACTATGTGTTCTCTCAGCAGGTACTGTCAAAGGACAATGTCTGAATCTTTTCAGGAGGCAAAAACCACACAGCTATCTGAGAGCCTGGGCTAAGGAAAGAGAAAATAATCACAGAGCACATTTTTAGATGTTGCATTGGTTTTTGCTGGAAAGCAAAGAATAGTCCTGTCCTGCAGAGCTGACATTTGAGGGAAATGTTTTGTTTATTGGTTGGAGGGGGGTTTTATGGTAAGAAAATGTTTTCCTCTACCCTGGAGGAGGGTTTTCTACCTACACAGCAACCGTCTGGACACCTGTGTCCTATCCTGCCTGCCGGCTTCTGGCCTCACATGATCACAGCCCCAAGTTTTCAAAACCATTTTAGTATCTAGCTAAGAATATCTTTCAAAGTGCCCTACCAGTTAGGATGCTCTTGGAAAGGCAAGAATTTCTCCCCTGGGCTGCATTTAGGGTGCAATAACTTGACTTGGGAGGGCTTTCTTATTTCTTTGCTGCCCAAAGCAAACTGGTGAAGCTGAAGCACTCTGCAGTGTGAGTCATGCTTCACCACAGAAGCAGGAGCAGCTTGAGAGCAAAAACAACACTGAAAAGAAAGAAACAGATAGGTAAGATACACAGCAAGCATGAGTCCTGTCTGTTCCCTAACACCATCATGGTCATTAAACTGTGTCTCAAAATTCCATGTCAACACATTTCTTGAACACTCCCAGGGATGGTAACTCCATCACCTCCCTGTACAGCTAGGGACCTGGGCAGCATTCTTGCATGACAGAAATTTTGCCTATAATCCAAACTAAACCTCCCCTGCCACAATTCCATGTCATTTCCTCTTGTTCTAGCCTCAGGAAAACTCAGATTGGAAAATGTGACTCATGGCTCACAGATCTTAATCCTCACCCAAATATTAAGAGCTAGTCAGTTACNTTAGAAAAAAAAGTGGTTAGTGAGGTTACTCAGCAGAGAGAAGCCAGAAGTTGCTAGACCGCCCCAGATGCTGCGCCCCCGAGACTGCCGCAAGCCTGACTGACTTATCTTTTGTTTTGAGTACTTATTCCTAAACATCACCATTGTTTTCCTTTCACAGCCTACAGTATAGTTTTCTTCAGTAAAGTATTCCAATTAGCTTTAAACCAGCACACTGGCCTTGAGCACCTCCAGGGAAGGGGCATCCACAACCTCCCTGGGCAACCTGTTCTAGTGTCTCACCACCCACACTGTAAAGCTGAAGATGTGGAAGGCAGTTTAATTTAAAGAGGTCTGTATGAAGTAACTTCTTGCAGGCTAGTCTGCTGATTGCTCCTGGTCTCAAAGCTCAACTACTGCCATTGGGTTAGGCCAGAATAAATGATTGTGCACGTTCAGATTAGTGCAGGCACTAATGTCAGCCTTTCTTGGTGCTTCAGCACACAACACTCTGCTGATGGATATGGGAAAAGGCACTCCCAGCTTTTTATGCATTCCAGTGGAGCACTTTATGCACTTATTTGCCTAAAAATGTTGGCTTTGCATCACAATTTGTAATTAAAGTCTCCAGTCTCCCATTAAAAGCTGGCAATGCAGAATCAGATAAATGATTAAGTTGTCCTATGTTTGCTGGTCTGGCATCCAGAGAAATCTGCAATTTGAACAAAAATTTTGCCAAACAGATTATTCAGAGAGACAAAACTCACAGTTTCTTTACTCTGCTCTCGTCAGACCCCATCTAGAGTACTGTGTGCAGTTCTGGAGCCCCCAGCACAGGAAGGACATGGAAGTGTTGGAGTGGGTCCAGAGGAGGGCCACGAAGATGATCAGAGGGCTGGAGCAGCTCTGCTATGAGGACAGGCTGAGAGAGTTGGGGCTCTTCAGCCTGGAAAAGAGAAGGCTTCGAGGAGACCTTATAGTAGCTGGGGAGGGACTATTTATAAGATCTTGCAATGACAGGACAAGGGGCAATGAGTTTAAACTGGCAGAGGGAAGATTTAGACTAGATGTTAGGAGGAAGTTCTTTCCAGTGAGGGTGGTGAGGCACTGGCACAGGTTGCCCAGGAAGGTTGTGGCTGCTCCCTCCCTGGAGGTGTTCAAGGCCAGGTTGGACGAGGCCTTGAGTGAGCTGTACTAGTGGGAGGTGTCCCTGCCTATGGCAGGGGGTTGGAACTAGATGATCCTTGAAGTCTCCTTCCAACCTTACCATTCTATGATTCTATGATTCTATGATTCTATGATTCTATGATTCCTAGCACTGTGATTTTTTTTTTTTTTACCTTCTGCTCAATTATACTTCTTTGGTTTTGATGAGTTTTGCTTGCATTTTTAGCAGGTTTTCTGTCATCTCTGTAGTTCTAAACCATAGGTATTGTGGTATTCAAGACAGCTGACTTGGTTCCAGTCACTATTTAATGGCAGATATTCATTGTCCATGGATGAGGCACGTGGGGATCCCCCCAGGTACAACACTGAAGATGGATTGTTCATAGATTTATATAATGGTTTGGGTTGGAAGAGATCTTGAAGATCATCTC
>WBNM01008961.1:0-14708 GCA_013399055.1 Ramphastos sulfuratus | reverse complement strand
TTTTTTTTCTTTCACTTTTGCGTTGTCAATGTCTTAATCAGCTTTTACTTTAGGACTGGAAATTTTGATATATGCAGACACTGGAAATATAGCCCCTTTACTACAAAGGCTTCACTTCAGTTTATTTATAGCAACTACCCCGCTCCCTCATCGAGGCCAGTTTCAATGGGGCCTTGAGCAAGCTGGTCTATTGGAAGGTGTCCTTTCGNTGATTCTATGATTCTATGATTCCTAGCACTGTGATTTTTTTTTTTTTTACCTTCTGCTCAATTATACTTCTTTGGTTTTGATGAGTTTTGCTTGCATTTTTAGCAGGTTTTCTGTCATCTCTGTAGTTCTAAACCATAGGTATTGTGGTATTCAAGACAGCTGACTTGGTTCCAGTCACTATTTAATGGCAGATATTCATTGTCCATGGATGAGGCACGTGGGGATCCCCCCAGGTACAACACTGAAGATGGATTGTTCATAGATTTATATAATGGTTTGGGTTGGAAGAGATCTTGAAGATCATCTCATTTCAACCCCACCCCCCCTGCCCCAACATTACCTTCAGCCTCACAGTGCTCTTCTTCAAAGCAAAGGCTAATCTACTTTATTAAACATCCACAGCTGCTTCTAGAGACTCCTAAAGTGAAGATTTGACCACAGAGGAAGAGAAACCTTAGACCTTTGTAATTATTCTGTAATTATTCTTAGGCAGACTCTGTTTTCATGTGTTTTGAAGGAGAAAAGTGATGTCTCTTGATCAAGCAAAAGTTGTATTTCAATAATCTTTAATAATTCCAGTCAAATTTCCNCCTTGAGCAAGCTGGTCTATTGGAAGGTGTCCTTTCGTCATGGCAGGAAGTTAGAACTGGATGATCTCTAAGGTCACTTCCAGCCCAGACCATTCTATGAATCTATGAATTTCCTGACAAGCTCTACTTCCCTCTCCTTTCCACACACATTTATCTAGCCCCAAATGTCTTTCTGAGGTAACTGATTTTCCTTGCTGCTTCTTCTTATTTAATGCTGATGTCTCTCAGCAAAAGAGAGGGGCAATTTCTTGAGCTTGTCAGATGTAATAGCAGTGTCTGACTCAGGGGAGCATTTTGTGGAAGTGACTTGAATGTGCTAGTTTATTTTGAATTTAATAAAGCACCTACCCAAGCATCACACTCTGTGCAAAACCAGTCCAAACACTCTCAGACTAACCATCTTGAATGAGAAAGAAAAGACTGAGCCAAACCATAATGTACATCTGTCCATATCCAGATTTAGCAAAGTGGTACTTCCCCTTTTCCCATCATAGCAAGGTTAGCCCTGGGAAGAGCCATTCCTTTACTGAAAACACATCAGCACTGCATAAAATCTGTCTGGAAAAAAGCGCCCTTATCAGAATAAAGCCTGAATTATAAATGAAATTTTAATGAGGCACTCATTTTTTTCTCCTAGCAAACGAGATCAAGCTTTTGCCCTTTTATTATAGCAATAACTCTACTTATGAGAGCTGTAATTAAAGGCATTTCAATGGCCTAAAGAGTGCTCATGTAGTAGATTATCTAGGCCTTTTACTGATGGACTGGGGACAAAATAGCATCCTAAGGTATTCCTCTTTCATCTCCCTCCCAACATGAATCATCTTTGTTCTCAATCCAAATGCTACTCACAATGTTCGTTAAAGGTTTAGAATCAGAGAACACCTGGTTGGAAGGGACCCCAAGGATCATCTGGTCCAACCTTTCTAGGGAATAGTGGCATAGAATGGTAAGGGTTGGAAGGGATCTGTGGAGATAATTGAGTCCAACTTCCCTGCCAAAGCAAGATCACTTAAGGTGGGTTACACAGGAACTCATACACATTGGTCTGGAAAGTTTCCAGAGAAGGAGATTCCACCGCCTTTCTGTGCGGCCCTCTCCAGGGCCCCATCACTCTCACAGTAAAGAAGTTTTTCCTCATGTTGAGGTGGAACTTCCTGTGTTCCAGTCTGCATCCATTGCCCCTTGTCCTATCATTGAACACCATTGAAAAGAGACTAGCACCTTTTTGACACTCACCCTTCAGATATTTAGAAACATCATTAATAAGATCTCCTCTCAGCCTTCTCTATTTCAGTACGGTTGAAATGAGCTGGCCCAGCACACTGTCAAAATGAGTCTTGAAACTGTAGGGGAGTCTACTGGGACATGATTCCAAGTATCATGAATGTCCACACATACTGGAATGTCAAGGCCAATCTCCATCTTTAGATGAACAGAGGAAGGTGAGTTGCAACTATGTGAGGTCCTGCCTTTCAAAGAGCTTGTTCAGTTTCACCACTGAGTGAACTGGAGTTGGTGACAAAGTTTGATGCAGCGAAATTTGCTCACTGAGGTACCTCTTATTAGAGAAATTAAGAACCCTGGAAGAGCCTGCAGAGATGAGACTGGATGTGTTTGATGTTGGGCCTGGAAAAACTTGACATCTCCTTGGAGATGTTCAAGGCCAGGTTGGATGAGGCCTTGAGCAACCTGGTCTAGTGGAAGGTATCCCTACCCATGGCGGAGGACTTGGAACTGGATAGTCTTTAAGTCTTTTCCAACCCAAATCATTCTATGAATTCATGAATCTCAAGTATTCCTGTCCAATTCACTCCCAAAATGATGCTGATACCTCACATGTTCTCTTCTTGGCTGGCAACAAACTGTCATACTTCCAGAGGGGAATCACCAGGGAAGTGTCTCAGCAAAATGCGCTGCCAGCTCAGTAGCTGATGTGCTTGACAAATGTTCCTGTAGTTACCAAAACTGACAAGATTCATACAAGTGCTAAGGCATCAGGCAAAGAATTTCAGGAAAAGCATGAGCAATTCTGTTTCACCACTTAGACATTTTGCTTCTGTCATAATTTAGAAGGTCATTTTAGTGTCCCTGCAGTGACAGTAAAAGTGAGATCTCTGCCACAGAAAAGCCTCTCACCTGTCAGGTCTTGGAATACACAATGCTGAAAGTGGGAGATCAAGAATTCCTTGGCTAAAGGTGTTTCAGATGTCTGTGTAGGTAGCTTCTCAGTTTTCCTTAGCAGCCAATGCTTTTAAAATAATCTTTCGCTGATTCAGAGCAATGCTTTTAAAAAAGTACTAAGCATTGCTTAAATTTAAGACTCAGTTTGACAGGGTGCTGGGCCATCTCATTGCAACTACACTGTCACCTATAAAGGTTGTACCAGATGATCCTTGGGGCTCCGCCCAACCTGGAATTCTGTGACTCTGTGATTAAAGTTAAGAACCATCTTCCAGCTATTTAGTAGATTGGCGACAGTATAGCTAACAGGAAAAAGCATTTGGCACTTTAAGAGCTTTGAAGACTCAAGAGAGAAATAGGTTTCATTCTTCCCATGTCATATTGATTCCTCCATCACACAAGGCTTGGATCGATGTCTTTGCAATGAAGATTTGGCAATAAGGACAATTAAAAAATGTCAGAAAACCACTAAAAAAAAAAAAAAAAAAAAAAAAAAAGAGAAAAGGCTCATAGGGGAAATTGTCACCAGTACTGAAATTTATTGCCTTACTATTTTATACTGACCAGGGTTTGTTTGGTTTTGGTGTTTTAGTTATGTGGTGGGCTGACCTTGACTGGATGCCAGATGCCCACCAAAGCCACTCTGTCACTCTCCTCCTCAGTTGGATGGGGGAGAGAAAGCACAACGAAAGGCTCCTGGTTGACATAAGGACAAGGAGATCACTTACCACTTACTTTAACAGGCAAAAGAGCCTTGACTTGAGGGCTAATTAATTGCATTTATTACTAATTAAATCACAGCAAGGTAATTAGTAATACAATCAAATCTTAAAAATACCTCCCCACTTCTCCCTTCTTTCCAGGTGTATCTTTATTGCTGATTCCTCTACCCTCTGTGCAGTACAGAGGGACATGGAATGGGGGTTGTGGGCAGTTCCATCAGATGTTTTTTCTGCCTCTTCTTATTCCTAAGGGGGAGGACTCCTCACACCCTTCCCCTGTTCCATTGTGGTGTCCCTTCCAGAGGGATCATCCATGAACCTTTCCAACATGCGTTCTTCCCACAGATTACAGTTCTGCTCCAGCAAGAAACCCTTCCATGGGGTGCAATCTTTCAGGAACAGGCTGCTCCATCATGAGTCTCCCAAAAGATCACAAGTTGTGCCATGAACCTGCTCTATCATGGGCTCCCTGAGGGGGTCACAGCCTTCTTCAGGCATCCACCTGCTCTGGCGTGGACTCCTCTGCAGGCTGCTAGTAGACATCTGCTCCATCATTAATCTCTATGGGATGCAGGGGGACAGACTGCCTCGCCACAGTCTTCACCATGGGCTGCAGGATAATCTCATCCCCCTCCTTTACTGCCGTTGGTGTCTTTAGAGCTGTTTCGCTCACATGTTCTCAATCCTTTCTTCTGGATGAAATCACACAGATTTCTTTTTCTTCCTTCTTAACTGTGACTCATGGACCTGGTTTTGGCCAGTGGTGGATTAATCTTGAAGTCATTGGCTTTTTTATATGTGAGGGGACACTTCTAGCACTACTTCTCACAGAAACCACTCCTGTAATTACCAAAACCTTGCCACAAAGACCCAACGTACCGTTCTAAACAGGTTATCTGTGCAGGGAGGTTGGACAAAATTACCTTTAAAGGTCACTTCCAACCCAAAGCATTCTACAATTCTACGAATTCTACAATTCATTTGGCAAAGCATGTCACTGGAGCCTGCTGGAGCTGCTGAGCACCAGCAGGGAAAGTTTCCCAATTGCTACAACTAGTCAAGGATTTCATGGCAGCTGCTGAAAGATCACGTTAATCCAGATGCAGAGAAAGTGGCTTCCTTCCTTTATGAGAGAACTAAACCCTCCATCTGTTCTGCTCATGACCTGCAGCAGTCTGACAGGGCTGGGATTGTACACTGCCTTGGAGAGAGCCACAGAATCTCCTTTTTAAAGGTTGTCTCTCTGGCAACGTCGAGTTGACTCTGCCAAGTTCCTGGGATTTGCAGGCTGCAGTGGTTGCCTTGATATTGCTCTGTAGTTCTTTAGGACAAAGGGATTAGTTTTAGTTGTTGGTGAAGGCTTTTCTTCACCCCCTTTCTTAGAATCATACAATCAGTTTGTTTGGAAGAGATCTTTATAATCATCAAATCCAGCTACTAACCTAGCTCTGCCAGATCACCATTAAACCACATCCCTTATCACCACATCTACTGCCTCCAGGGATAGTGACTCCACCACTGCTCTGGGCAGCCTGGTGAGTGCATCTTTCCCAAATGGCCAACCTAAAGCACTTGTGACAAGAGATAGATCCCCACCTAACTACAACTTCCTTTGAGGGAGTTGTAGAGAGCAGTGAGGTCTCCCCTATCTCCCCTCAGCCTCCATTTCTGGAGGAAAATCAAGGATAGCTTGGCAGAGCAAGGTCAGAACTGAGGACAACTTGACCAGAAGGTTGTAAAGGGGAAGGTTGTAAAGGGATATTTGTAGCCTTCTTCCATGACTAGTTGAAATGTAAAAGCAAGTAAAAAAAAAGCAATAACCAAACAAACCCAGACCAAAATAAAGCCAACAAAACACCCCAACCAAAATCAACAACTAAAACCAAAAAAAAAATCAACAAAAAAAGACCCACAGTAACACCTCCTGCCCCTGCTCTCAAAAAAAAAAAAAAAACCAAACCCAACCAACCACCAAAATGAAACAACAACAAACAAACAAAAAATCCCCCCCTCAAAAAGAGGGTAGGAGAAAAACCAAGAGAACAGTCTGGGCCATGAAACAGTTGCTCCAGGTACAGTCCTCAGCAGGCAAGCTGAAGGCACTACCCTGAGCATCTGCTACTGGATGGAGGAGATGGAGAGAGTGGATGTGCAAATGCGCAGCCTGAAGGGCTTAATGCACATTTCACAGTTCAACAGACCATTTTAGACCCCGGAGAAATGACACCAGCATCACACTCAGATCATTTGTGTCTTAATTATTCATAGATTTGTAGAATGGTTTGGGTCAGAAGGATCGAGTTCCAACCCCTGCTATGGGCAAGAACACTTCCCACTAGACTAAGTTGCTCAAGACCTCATCCAACCTAGCCTTGAACATCTACAGAGGAGGCAAAGTTTCTAGCTGAAAAAAATACCAATTCAAATGCACAAGCTCTTAGCGTTTTAAGCAAATTGACCACACATTGGCATACATCTCTGAAAATCATCTCCTGAAAACATGACTGCTCTATTTTGGGCAAATGGGTACAAGTAACAGCAGAGTAGCTGCTCCATAGCACACCCTCCTCTTTCTATGACTGTAGCCTGAGCTTGCAGCAGTCTAGATATTAGGAAGATGCTTTTTACAGCGAGGGTGGTGAGACACTGCAACAGGCTGCCCAGGGAAGTTGTGGATTCCACCTCCTTGGAGGTCTTCAAGGCCACATTGGATGAGGCCTCAAGCAACCTAATCTAGTGGGAGGTGTCCCTGCCCATGGCTGAGAGTTGGACCTATATGATAGGGAGAGTCCCTTTCAACCCAAACCATTCTATGGATATATGAGTCTATTTACAGAAGAGCTGCTGCTTCAGCCAGCAGACCCCAGTGCTGGGATTGATTCATTTGGCTACACAATTGTTTACACCAGAATCCATCAGCAAAGCAAGATTAGGAAAATAAACTGATGAAAGGTGAAGGAAAGAAAAACATCTTCCTTTCATAGTCTATCAATATTCCCTGGTTCCTCTTCTTTGCCCAGACCATATGGTAATGAGATTATTTTATTATCCCAGTGCAACTGTTGAAAATGGGAAGAGTTGGAATAAACTACCTCTGTAGGGAGATGGGATTTATTCATTGACAAGTTCATCTTTTTATCAGCATTGTGTTTTTCCTGTCAGAACAAGCAGACTTACTTCTAAAATTGCTTCTAAACCCCAAATTTTTTTAAAGGAAAACCCTCCCTAGAAAACACCAATGCCGATTTTTATGAGTACAGATTTATTTTTATTATTTTATTGTTTATCCATATTCATTTTTATTTTATTTTCATTTTGATTTATTATTTTCATTTTGTTTTCAGCAGCTGAGGAATCCTGAAAGCCCTTCAGCAGGGATGGAGGGAGGCAGTGGTGTGTGTGCTCCACCTAGTGATCTCCAGCCGAGAGCTGCTGGGCTTGGCTCTCTGGTCTCAGGCAACAGCTCCCACTGCTTTACCCAGAGGATTTTCTCCCCAAAGGTGAACTTCATAACAGTTCTACTGTCCAGTCTGGGGAGCCTGACATACCATTATATGGTATGAGTCACTTCTGTACTAGTTAACTGTAAGGGTGTCTTCCAGCCTGGCCACCGGTTTGCTGGGCAGGTCAGTTGTGCTCCGAGTTTTTTACATTTGTATCCAGTATTTCTGAAAATCCTTTCCATTTTACTTATTCAGGTCCTTCACCATTCTTTCAATGAATAGCAAATTTTAAATAAGGAGGAAAAGAGCATTGACTTATTTGATGTCTGCGAAGCACCTTCAGATGCTCAGGTAGAGGAACTATTGTTTTGAGGGTGCTGGAGCCCCAAAGCAGGCTGTCCAGACACACTGTGAAGTCTCCTTCTCTGGAGAGACTCCAAACCCACCTGGACATTGTGATCCTGGGCAACCTGCTGTGGATGACTCTGCTTTAGCAGGGACTCTGTGCTGGGTGATCTCCAGAGATCCCTTCCACCTTCACCGTTCTATGATTCAATCACTGAATGTGAGAGTAGCAAACATCTCCATCAGCAGTAACATGAAAGGGACCCCTGAAGATCATCGAGTCCAAGCCCCCTGCCAAAGCAGGATCACCTAGGGTGGGTCACACAGTAACATGTCAAGGTGGGTCTTGAAAGTCTCCAGAGATGGAGACTCCACAACTGCTCCAGGCAGCTTATTCCAGGTCTCCAACACCCTCACAGTAGGTAAGTTTTTCCTCATGTTGTGCTGGAATTTCCTGGGTTCAAGGGTTCCTTGTCCCTTGCCACAGAACACCACTGAAAAGAATACCTTCTTCTCGACACCCACCCTTAAGGTATTTGAAACCTTGATCAGATTCTTTCTCAGTGTTCTCCAGGCTAAAGAGCCTCGAGTATCTCAGACTTTCTTCATCACACAGATGTTCCAGGCCATCATTCTTGTAGCTTTTGTTGGACTTTCTCCAATACATCCCTGAATATCTAGTATATTCATGTGCTATAAAACTTCACTCTAAGAAAACAGGATCTTTCCCCCCCGCCCCAATCCCCAATTTCACTGGCATGAAATTTCACAAAACATGGTTGTAAGTTATTAAGGCTTCCTCTCTCAGAAATCATTACTAAAAAGCAAAAGCTCTATGTGGATGGAGTTAGAGTATGAAGACTTCATTATTGGGAGGGCTGACAGTACTGCTCTAGTAGAGACTAGGCTTATCCATGGAAACCAAATGTTCTCCGGAAGAATTTCCTCCTTCCCCACCCTGTTTTTGGCAATACAAGGATTAACTGTGGTGTCAGCTGCTGCAGGAATGTGAGGCATGGCTCTGGTGTGTCAAAAGAATAGCAACTGCTGGCAGCAGCATTTCTTTTCTCCAGACAGGATTGATGGCACAGGGAGCAGTTTACACAACCTTTGTGTAAAGATTGTGTGTGTGTATGGGGTAGGGAAGAATAGGACACGACACACAATGACACATATTTTGCATTTTTTAAAAAGGCTTTCTTTCAAATACTTATATCTGTGTTTATAAATATATGGCAAGTGCACTTAGTTTTTGGAAGAAATACACTTTTTGTCCATTGCTGGCTCCATGTTCTGTAACCGCCCTAGAAACCACAGCTATCCCAGGTTGTGGCTGTGCTGTCTCTTTTCTTGCTGAGGGTATCCAGATTTTATTCTCAATAACAATGTGGAAGATCTGGTCCACTAAATGGAAGATGGCTGCTGTGTTTGGAATAGTCTGCTCAGCTCCAGAGAGACCTCACCTGGAGTACTGTGTTCAGCTATGGGATTCCCAATACAAAAGAAACATCGACCTGCTGGAACAGGACCAGAGAAGGCCGCAAAGATGATCAAAGGGCTGGAGCATCGCTCCTACAAGGACAGGCTGAAAGAATTTGGGCTGCTCAGCCTGGAGAAGAGAAGGCTCCTGGGAGACCTTAGAGCTGTATTTCAGTATCTGAACAGGACCTACAGAAAGGCTGCAGAGGGACTGTTTAGAAGGGCTTATAGAAGAAGGACAAANTCCAACCCAACACAGTCTGTGAATATTTTCTCTGCTTACTTAACTGAAATGCCACTTTTTGAAGTGTAGTAAGACAGGCATTAGTGCAATATTTTTTCTCAATTTTCATATCAAAGCTTGCATCAACTCGTATCGGTTGTATGTGTGGAGGGCAAACAAAATCGGGTTGCAAAGTTTCAGCCCAGGTGCCAACCAAGACAGGGGCGTAAGCTGACTTCTGGAGCTCAAGTGATCTATTTAGAGCCTTCTAACAAGTAGGAAAGCAAGTTTTCCACAGGAGAATATAGAGTTCCTCTTACCTGCCTCTCTGTTTCGTACAAGGTATGCATGAATGGAAATGAGATGAAGTTAGTGATTACTGTTAGTCGTGAAGAAATGAGTCTCTGCTATTCAACTTGGTTCCTTTTGACATGCTATGATTTAAAAATAAAATGAAATATGTAATTTTCCTTTATGCTCACAAAGCTGAATTTTAGTGCCTTGTGCAGATAGCTCGACATGAAACAGTATTTGTGTTAGCTTTCCAGCAGGCTAAATCTGGTTCACGAAGGCAGGAGATGCAACCAAAAACTTAATTTTCATGAAGCTGTGATATTAATTTTTATGACTTTTTTTTTAAGTGCCAAGTTTTATTCAACTAGCCTGTCCAAGTGAATGCACACAGAGCTGTAGATGAGGCAGCTGAGTGCAAATATAAATCCTCACAGAACAGCTTGTAAGAACATACATTTGTAGTTTTCTTTCCTCTTCACTAACCTAGATGATTGAAGAGGAAGAACACCATGCACCAGTACAGATTAGGGGTAGACCTGCTGGAAAGCAGCTCCATGGAGAAGGATTTTGGAGTCCTCATGAGCAATAAATTACCTATGAGACAGCAATGTGTCCTTGTGTCAAGAAGGCCAGTGGCATCCTTGGTGCATTAAGAATAGTGCGGCCAGAAGGTCAAGGGAGGTTCTCCTGTTCCTCTGACCACATCTGGAGTACTGTGTCCAATGCTGGGCTCCCCCAATCAAGGGGGACACAGCATGCAGTAGAGGTTATGAGGATTATGGAGGGATTATCTGTCTGATGAGGCAAGGCTGAGAGACCTGTGGCTTTTTAGCCTAGAGAAGAGAAGGCTGAGAGGGAATCTTATTAACATTTATAAATATCTGAAGGGAGGGTGTCAAGTAGAAGTGTCTAGTTTCTTTCCAGTGGTGTCCTATGATAGGACAAGGGGCAATGAATATAAACAGGAACCCAGAAGTTCCATCTCACCATGAGGGAAAAATCCTTTGTCGTGAGAGTGCTGGAACCCTGGAGCTGGCTGCCTGGAGAGTTTGTGAAGTCTCCTTCCCTGAAGATGTTCAAAATCAGTCTGGATGCATTCCTGCGACCTACCCTAGGTAATCCTGCTTTGGCAGGGTGGTTGGACTCAATGATCTTCAGTGGTCCATTCCAAACCCCATCATTCTATGATTTTATGGTTCTATGGTTTCTGTTCCTATGGTTTCTGTTCCTATAGGTAACTCTGGAGCCCCAGCGGTCCTTTAGACAACTGAATTCATAAGAATTTGAAGTTAAGAAAGTCTTTCATGTTACAATATTTCTGGCATATGTGCAGCACGTAATAGCATTCAGTCTGAGGAGGTTGTTCCATGGTAGAGCTTATTAGAGCTTGTTTTGTGGAGCTTGCCTGCATTTCTACTCTTTGAGGGAGAAAAAACATCTGTGTGGTGGTGATGTAGTAATTTTTACACTGCTATATTTTAACATGGAATATTTATAAAATACTGAGATCACAGACAAAAGCTGCTCTGCCGGGTTCAAAGTGGCAGCCCTTGGAATCAGCATCGTGAATTTCAAAACATGACTGTTTGATTACATAGGAATATTAGGAAGAAATTCTTTACAGTGGGGGCGGTGAGACACTGGAACAGGTTTCCCAGGCAGGTCATGGATATCCTCTCCCTGGAGGTATTCAAGGTCTGGATGAGTGTCATGGGTTGAGTTGAATCTCCTGCCGATATTCATACCATGCTGTGTCACGCTAGCTTCAAAATGAAAGTGCTGTCTGGGTCAAAGTATCATGGGGCTGGTAGTTCAGATTGTGACATGAGAGGCTTCCCATTCTAGTTGCTGCTTTTGATTTTCTGGGCTTTGGGTGTTGGTTTTTTCCACTGGCCTGGCACAGGATAGGAAGGGGTGAGGATACGGCATTGGTTTCTGATCCAGCTTCTGCATTATGCTGCACTCATTCTGCAAATAGGCTAAAGCAGTTGTTCATTGTATTATCTTACTTATAATGAATTGGTTTTATCTCAACTCTGTCTCAACTCAGGGTAGTGGGGTTTTTTTCATATATTACTTTCCCTCATTTCTGTGTTGAATCATCATAATAAGGCCTTGAGCAACCTGGTCTTGTAGAAGGTGTCCCTGTCTATGGCCAAAGTGTTGGAACTAGATGACCTTTAGTGTCCCTTCCAACCCAAACCACTCCATGATTTCATGAATCTATGAATGGAATGAAATTTCAGATAAACTCGTACACATTTTTCCTATCCAATGCCTTTTTGAGTAGTTATTTCAAGTTCAGAATAGTACTCTTTCTTCATTAAAAGTGGATCTGCTTTTTCAGGAATTGCTGTCTGAGCTGATGATACACACAAACACCCTACACACCTCCTCCTCATGTCATGTAGAGCCAGAGGTCATACTATAAAGAAGAAAACCAGAANTGATGCAGCCCAGGACTCGGTTGGCTGTCTGTGCTGCATGCACACATCTAGTCCAGCTGTCAACCTAACATCACCATGGCCTTTAAACCATGTCCCAAAGTGCTATGTCCACATGTTTCTTGAGCATAGAATCATAGAATCACTAGGTCTGGAAAAGACCCTTAAGATCATTGAGTACAACTGTAACCCAGCTACTATGACCACTACACTGTGTCCTAAAGAGCCACACCTACACATTTTTTGTACACTTCCAGGGATGGCAACTCCACCACCTCCTGACACCCTGTTCCAACAACTCACCACTCTCTCAGTAAAGAAGTTTTCCTAATATCCAGTCTAAGCATAAAGCAAAACAATAAAAGTAATCCCCAAATCACAAAGCCCTGCTCCAGAAAATAGATAGTCTGCAAGATTGTTGCTCAGATGGGAGGTGCAGGTTATGCTCATACAAGTCAAGAAAGAAAGCAGATGCAAAAATCCATTCTGGCCATTAAGCAGTTGCATGACTGTTGGTACCACCATGGGGCTACTTAGTGACATGTAAAGTAATAACAGTTGATATTTTCATGTCTTTAATGAGAAAAAAACAAAGCCATTGGGAATTGGAAAGCCTAGCAAAAAAATTTGAAAAGAAATCATAAAATTTAGAGATAAAATTAAGTACACTTTAAGGACTGCTACAGAGTCCTATATTTGAGGGTTTTAGCACAGGTCATCAACTTCTGGAAAATAAACAATATTTATAACCTACCCATAACCTTGAAGAGGATGCTCAGAAAAGGTTATTGAGTGTAAGAAGAGTGTAATTTCTTTGTCACTTATTTAAAATATGTAGCATTGGAACAGACTGCCCAGGAGTGTGTTTTGGGATGTGGTCTAGTAGTCATGGAGGTGTTGGATAGAAAGTTGGAGTTAATGGATCTTAGAGACCTTTTCCAACCTGAATAATTCCATGATTCTCTGAACTACTTGATCCTGGCATAACAATATAGAGATGCTTCCATTAGTCTCCAATTCAGATCCTGTTGCCTCAGAATGCAGCATGAGGGAAAACATCTTCAAGTCAAAAGTTCTCAAGTGTGTGTCGAAATACCAAGGTAGAAGTAAATGCAAGTTAATGCCTAAATCTATTTTTTGTTTTTAATGGAACTCCTCATCAAGGGAACAGTGAAATGAAATTTGAAATACTGCGTGCACTGATGATCATCCAGGCTCAAGGAAGCTGAGCTCTAATTAGAGCTGGAGAGCAGAGACTTCAGGGAGAATTTGGGCAGAAAGCTATTCTCCTTTTGAAAGAAAAATGAAAAAGGCTGGCTTGTCATCTAGCAAAATGATGGCTGCAAGAAGGTAAGATATTGCCTAGAATACACAGAGCAGAGCAAGAGAAGAGCCATTTAACCCGAAGGACAGTGTTGTTATGAGGGGAAATTAGAATAAATTTGCCATGGATAAATCTGTAGTGAATATTAAGCAAATTTCTAGCAAGTTGCAGAGCAGTGGGGTCACAAATCTTTGACCTCAGCTTGATCTGTGCAGCAGAGAGTTTTGATGAGGCTGCATGAAATTAAAAGAGCTGGGAACTCCTTTACTCCTCCTGTAAAAAGGATTAAAAGCCATCTGGAGGTCTATTCTGCATTCAAGGATTCTGTTAGATATTTTTTTGATAAATTGTGATTTTTCATAGGGGAATGACTAAAATATTGGACACAATGTCAGAAGATTTTCTTCTGGTACTATCTGGGACCTTGAGGACTTTCTAGGCTCTGAAATGTGGAAGCTATTGATGCTATACAAACTTGGAGATGCTGTTTGGCAGTGTAGTAATTTTTTAGTGAAATCAGTAAAAAGTGAGAACATTTTCTTCAGTAAAAGTACACATTCCTAGGTAATAAACTGCCTTTTGCAAAGGAATTCATAGAAGAGTTTGGATTGGAAGGGACCTTAAACTTCATCTACTTCCAAACTCCCCAACGTGGGCAAGGACACCTTCACTAAACCAGGTTGCTCAAGGCCTCATCCAAGCTGACCTTGAATAACTTCAGGGAGGGGCATCCACAATCTCCCTGTGTAACCTGTCCAGACTCAAGGAAGTTGTTCAGTACTCTCTGATAGTCAAGAAAGTGAATGATAAATATTTTCAACTTCACTGCACTGCTTAACAAAGTCATTCACAATTAAGTTTTGTCGGAATGTGAAATTGGATTAGGTTCTTGTTTTAGTGCCATGGTTGGTTCCAAATATGTAATCAAATCAAAGGCTCGTGGAGGGCTAACCTCAAGAATTTGCCACTTCTAATTTTTCACATTTTGTTTAAAGAAGTCAGTCTGTTTTCCCCATGACATGCAATAGACAGGATCACAGAATCCTGGAATTCCATTTGGAAAAGACCTTTAAGATCATCAAGTTCAACCATGATCTTCACAAGGGCAGGGAGGCTCTACAGAGGGACTTGGATAGATTGGATTGATGGGCCAGTGTTAATGTACTTGGGTCACAACAACCCAAAACAATGCTACAGGCTTGGGGAAGTGTGGCTGGAAAGCTGTCTGGCAGAAAGGGACCTGGGGGTTGTAATAGACAAGCAACTCAATATGAGCCAGCAGTGTGCCCAGGTGGCAAAGAAAGCCAATGGCATCCTGGATTGTATTAGAAATGCTGTGTCCAGCAGGAGTGGGGATATGATTGTCCCCTTGTACTGGTGAGGCCACACCTGGAGTATTTCGTTCAGATTTGGGCATCTCAGGAGGTATGTGGAGGTTGTGGAGTGAGTG
>WBNM01008956.1:56974-71380 GCA_013399055.1 Ramphastos sulfuratus | reverse complement strand
CTGTGATTCTGTGAAATGAAAAAGTTACAATTTGAAATTAATTGAACATTTCCCTTCCTTTTCAGATTATCGCCATAATGGGAGAGATCTTCAAAGCTCAACCCTCTCAGTGCCAGAACAGGTTATGTCATCTAATCATTGCTCTCGAGCAGGGTCACCTCACCGCGGAGACAGCATAGGACGGACCAGATCGTGGTCTCCAAGTGTCCCTCCCCCACAAAGGTAAGCTGCCACTTGGCTCTGCAGGTTGCCAGTTGAAGTGGTATTGAGCCTGTCAATGCTGGAAAGAATGTTCAGACCTTCGAGGTGGCAATGAATTGTATGTGATGCCTGACCACGAGGAGCTGGCTCAGTTGTAGGTTGTCTTTGTAGATAGAGGCTTGCTCTCTGAGGTTAGCCCCCATGAAAATCTTTCCACTACATGGATCCATAGGCTGTCATGAGTTCTTTAGTTGGGTTTTCTTTTTTTGTAAGTTCCATCCCTTCTCCTAATTGATGCCTAGGGCTTTTGTGATGGTCACCTCCTTTCACAGTATGCCATGCCATGCAATATTTATTGCCTTACAGAACAGAAACAAGAACTTTATATGTAAATAATACAGAAAGGTGGATTTGTTGCATAGGAAAATCTATACAGTATGAAGGAATCAAATCTCCTGTGTGGTTGAAGATTTGAAGAATCTATGACTTTAGGTTTTGTAAAGCAAATTATTATTTTTATAACTTTTTTTTTTTACATTCTCCTGATGTGGAAAAATTCAACTAACTGTGGTCATATTTTTGGGTAAAAAATAAGCGCACTCCTGTCTAAGAAAACAAAAATATTTCTGCATTCTTTCTCTCTTCAACTTTGAAGAGCTGATTAGAAGGTGCCAAGTTTTAAAGCATGTGGTGGTTCCACCTTTTCTTACTGTCCATTTTGAGCCTTTTGCCTCTGTAAAAGGTTCTGGGAGTGTCAGACTTTTTCGCCTGTAGTAGTTTTCTTTCTCCTATTTTCCTCAAACTCTTGAGGCATCAACACTAGATAGAAACACACACAAGTTTACACTGAGACATGTAGGCTCCCTGTTTTAGCTAAGTCTCTGATACTTCTTTATCTTCTGAAACAAAAATCAGGACATTTCTTTGGAAAACTAGACACTTTGGAAAATGACAACTGTGTGATTGGAGAGACTGTTTAAGCCAGAATTAAGAGTTTCCTGCAGCAATAAACTCTCTTAAGAGGAAGGAGAAGGACAGATGTAAAGAATGAAGCCTGTTTTCCAGCATTTTTGTCACTACATATAGGTAGGTTTCCAGCTGATGGAATTCAGCTGGAATAAAAGGGGAAGTTATTTGCCCCATGGTGTTTCAGGGGATGTTATTTGCCCCATAGTGTTTCAGGGGAAGTTATTTGCCCCATAATGTTTTGGCTTCCAGTATTTCCCATCAGGTCCTTCCACCTATCTCTTCTGCAGCCATTCTGATCCTCTTGTGTTCTACTTTTCTTTCTGTTACCTTTGTTCTTTTTGCTGGCTTAAGACTCTCTTGACATCATATTCTCTTACTTATCTGTTTGCTTGCCATTTCCTCTAGCAGATCCAGACTAAATTAGGATCCTAAATTACACCATTATGATTGCAGGCAGAAACTTCAAGCTGCTGCTTGAAATCTAACCCCATATATAAATACAGCCTGACTATAAATGAGACATAAACAGTAGACACAAGGAACCTATTCTGATTTCTCCTGTACTGGAGTACAGTCTAAGTAATTGCCCATGCTAAATCTCTTGGGGTTATTTGTCTTGGATATAGGCATAACTGTGAGCAAAATCTCTCTGTGTATGGCTGTTTGTGGTTTTGTATGTGCATTTTTGGCAGAGTTTTTACCCAAGCTACTCATCACCACTTGTCTAAGACCACTAAAAAGCCCCTTCCTTTTCATTTTAGTTTTTTTTTTTTAGTTTCAGTTCATTGTAGTTCTGCATTTTTTTCCTTCCATGTATGAAATGTTTCTTTCAAGCTTACCCAGAAAAAAGTTTCAGCTCACAATCAAATGCATTATTTACATATTTCCATTTTATTTATTTTATATTACATTTGTTTACATATTTACATTTCCATGCTCACACCCCAAATCATTTCTTTGAGGACTCACCAAATCATTTCTTAGAGGACCCATCAAACCCAGAGAATTGGGTTACCAGAACTTCAGAGTTTGTAGAAAAGAAGCATAATCTCTTGGGTTACAGAAATGTCTTTTTTTGTTTGGTTTTTTTTTTTGTTTTTTTTCATTCTCCTGAAAATCCAGATGTAGCTGGCAAAGCTGGAAGCATTATTCATCACATGTACACATCCTGTCTGAGCTTGCTGAGCACCTGCAACTAGAGACAGGTTCCAGCTGCAGTAAGCATGCTGCGTGCCCTGGGATCTCCCTGCTAGTGAGTGATGCCTCTAAGGCAGGAGCTTTGGGGCCACAGCAGTGCAAGCTGCTGTTTAATCTTAGAAGCCATTTTTCAGTCCTCAGTCTTTCTATTGGATTTTGTTAAACAACTCCACGACAGGCACCTTGCATAGTAGCTGGCAAGAAATTGTTACTGCTCCTGTAATGTTTTCAGCTAATATATTCAATGGGCTGTGCTCTTCATAGATAAGAATGGAGTTTAGGCTGTGGCAGACACTGAACAACATTGATTGGGCTGGAACCACATTGGGGTTGGAACTAGATGATCTTTTGGCCTTGAGTGAGCTGTACTAGTGGGAGGTGTCCCTGCATATGGCAGGAGGTTGGAACTGGATGATCTTTGAGGTCCCTTCCAACCTAAACCATTCTATGATTAGCTTTTTCTATGGCTGTGGCATTGGGAAAAAAGTAGTTTTGGTTGTGTGAGCAGACAGCAAAGGTCACTTCTTTGGGAAACTACAAATAAACAGCAACTTGACAAAGCTTCAATATTTAAGTTGGAAAAAAAAATTACTAAAATAAGATGATAATACTACAGACAGGGAAAAAAATAAAATAAAAAATAAAATAATATAAAATAAAAAGTAANAAAAGTAAAATAAAATTTTAAATAGAAAATAAGATTTAAAATATAAAATTAAATTAAAAAATAAAATAAAATATAAAATTAAAAAAAATAAAATAAAAAGCAAAATAGAATAAAAATTAAAATAAAAAACCCATGAAAATAAAAGAGAATTTAAAAAATAAAATAGAAAATATGATTAAAAAGTAAAATATAACATTAAAAAATATAAAAAGTTAAATAAAATACACATTAAAATAGAATTTAAAAATATAAAATTTTTAAAAATAAAATAAATGTAAAATCTGAATGGAAAGAGAGACTCTGGGGAAAAAAGTAAGAGAGAAACTAGAATTCAGAAAGCAGTAATGAAGAATTAGTTGGTGGGGGGGGAAAAAAGGTCGTTAAGACTTCCAAGCAGAGGATTCCTGTCAATGTATGTTTTAGAGTACAAATACACATGATTGAGTTCAGGGTAAAGCCTATAGTGGATTTCCTACAATTTTGGTATAATTAAGAGGGTTAAAACACGTATAGAGCTGTAGAGTAGTAGAAGGAAGAATTACACTGACTTTTAAGATAGCAAATATAAAGTCTACTAGCCAGAGTAATCTTTATATTTGATTTTATGAGAGGCAGAGTGGAGAAATTCTGTATGAGAAATGAAGTGGAGCTGGAGGTAACAGCTTATGTGTGCAGCATCTTCACAGCACCTAGGTGCAGAAACAAACAACTGTGTGGCAGCAGTGGTGAAAGGTGCACATACAGGTTCACACTAATCAAGGGCTGGCAAATGACAAAGGGTGAGGATGACAGGTACCAAAGGACTGAGAAAATGATGAGGCAGGATCTGATCTGAGTGTTATAAAAGTGTGAAAAAGAGCCCACATTAAGGAATACTGCGGGAAAGGGCAAGAGGAAGAAGAATTTGTGGGTGTAACATTTTATTTATGCTATTATCCAACAACTTTCATAACTAGCTGTTGTCTTCCTATCTTCCTCTTGTTCTGGATTCATTTTACAGACCAGAAAATGAGAAGTTAGTGTGTACCAGTAGGTATTAATGGTTAAACTGAGTAAAGCAACCAGCAGGAAAAACTTTGGTCTCAAATAGTCCAAAACTGGAAGTGATTGGTGTTCTTTAACCACACCTGCACTACCTGTTCCACTTCTACCTAGCTAAACAGTTCTTGTTCAAAATCTCTGCTAGTGAGGTTACAAAATAAGCTTTCCAGTGCCAAATAAGCATCTCTTGTTTAATTCAGATGGCAATGTTATCTGGATGCAGATGTTAGCGGGATGCACTGCACCACAACAGGCAGAAGTCCTCATGGTTTCTTACTACAGTTTAGATCTTTCTACTACAGTCTGGAAAGTCTTCTTTTGTCTAAAACTGAACTTTTTAATTGAAAAAAGAAGAAAAATTATATCTTCTTCTTCCCAGAACAAACAAACTTTGAAACAAAGGAGAAAAGCCTTAGCCCTAGCATGGACTCAGCACCTCTTCCTATTGGAGAATAATTTTTTACCATAAGACTTCAAATGATGTGAGAATAAAAGCATCCAAAAGATAGGGACAGCTAATACACCTCATTACTACCATGTTTGCTAATAATTGTAGGGACCAATGAGAGGATGTGGGCCAGGCACACCCAGAACTCAGAATCTGCTATCTTTTGTCCATAGTCGGAATGTGGATCAGGGACCACGAGGGACTCGATCTACTGCAGCGCATTACAATACCCTGAACCGAATGGATAGACACCGTGTTATAGATGACCACTACTCCCCGGACAGAGAGAGGTAAATATCTGACCAGAATCAGAATCAGCTGTAGCCTACACCTCAGCTTGAATTACTCAACTTGGTAGCTTACCCAAGCAAATAGCAGAATGATTTATTTAACCCCACAGATGAGCGTTCCCCTACTCATTTATCCACCCGGCTGCATTAAAATACATCAAACAATAGACAGGGTGCACGAGGCTGACACAACTGTCAAGTCCTTGCAGGAATCTTTGCCAACAGAGAGTCAGAAGAATTGTGCACTATAAAAGACAAATAACTGAGTTGTCCTTTTTAATAAAAATTATTTCCTATGCTATCTGAGTAAATTCTTTAAGTGCTGGGTAGCTTGAAGAGGGGAGAAAAAGGTAACAGGAGGTTTGGTCATTTTTGTTGTTGAATAGTGAGGTGTAAAAACGGATCAGTGCAGCTCAGTAGTAATGTAACATTCCCATGGGATACAGAGCAATTCACAGGCATAACAGAAGTTTGTTCTAGCACTCTGTTTGTCTTATAGCAACTTTATGAGCCATTTTTGTGGGGGGAAAAAATAATTGCAGCAATATATGTTAGAATGAAATCAGAGTCTTTGTGTTTAGAAGCCTGCCTTACCATGCCTAATGTTTTGCCTAATGGAACTTCCCAAGGAGTGAGCAGAGCTGTAGGAAGCAACAGTTGGCTAAATTAGTTAATTTTGCTGAATAAATTGTGGTGGTGCCTTTGTGATATTAAAAAGAGGAAAAAAAAAAAAAAGATAAAATCTTTCCCACATGTCTTCAGGTCAGAAAATCATGTTAGAGAAAGTATGTTATACAAAATATCAATCAACTCAGAGCTCAGTAACTGCAGTGCTCCTTTCAGCTCTTTTTCTCCTTTGAATTTTTACCACGTACATTAAGAGCATATTGCACTCCCTATTTATTTTATACCTATACCTGAAGCTGCAAGTGAGAAACATACAGGAGATTGTCCCAGCAGGGATCCCTATAAGCCTGTCCTATACTTTCCATTAACACATTCTGCTTTCAGTTACTTATAATGTTGCAAAGCAATTTCTTCTCCCAGGGCTCATGAGCCCTAATGGATTTAACTGCTGAAGGGATTGCAGTCCAGGCATATTGCCATGTATTAGCCTTCCAGTAAGNCATTCTATGATTCTATGGCAGAAAGGAGAGAGTGTTTTCTCCTTAGCTGCTGTTATTTACAGTGGGTACATTAGTGAAATTGCTGCTAAATTGCACAATTATCTGCATTACCAACCCGGTGCCTCTGTGCATCTGCTGAAGGATGGTGAGCTCCAACAGAGGGCTGGAGGAGGAAGGTGGCAAGATAAATGCAGTCTTAAAAACGTAGCTACATCTGTCAGAGCTCCTGATTCACAACCTTTGAGCTGAATTTGAAGAAAACAAAACCAAATCCACCACCACCACCAGAGATACACCCCTCCAAATAAAATGCACCTCCAAAATGCCCATGTCAAAAATAAGGCAGTTCTGATAAAAAGGACTTCAATCTTATGCCCTTAGGAGTAAGAACTTAAAATACATCACGGGGAACACTGCAATAATATATTCATTTTCACATTGAAATTCATCTTGATTGAGTAAGTGTCAGGTCCCAGGTTCTCTGCTGATAATTGATAGCGTTTCATAGCCAGAGTCTTTAAATTCTCAGCTGCAATCTGTTGGAATACCTTATAGTAGCCTTCCAGGATCTGAGGGGGGCTACAGGAAGGCTGGGGAGGAACTGTTGACAAGGTCTTGTAATGCCAGGACAAGGGGCAATGGGTTTGAAGTGGCAGAGGGGAGATTGAAAGTGGATGTTAGGAAGAAGTTGTGTGCAGTGAGGGTGGTGAGACACTGGCATAGGTTGCCCAGGGAGGTTGTGGCTGCTCCCTCCCTGGAGGGGTTCAAGGCCAGGTTGGATGAGGCCTTGAGTGACCTGTGCTAGTGGGAGGTGTCCCTGCCCGTGGCAGGGGGGTTGGACTGGATGATCCTTGAGGTCCCTTCCAACCTTACCATTCTGTGATTCTATGATTTTTCCAGATGCATCTGAAGTGACATGGAAAACATTCTACCACTGAGCATGCTAATTGAGATGAGAATTTAAGCTTTTAGAACCACATCACTGGGCTCTCCTGCAAATAGAAACTGCTTGTAGTAGTTTGCCATCATTGGAATGTATAATGTGCTAATAGAATGGCACAACTTGTCCTTGAAGCCACATGATTTTATTAGTTATAGCCTCCTCTTCCCTTCAGCACTTCTGCACTCAGCCTTACAGTTCTCACTTGGTATTGCTTTTTACTGTGTTCCTTCCCACAATACTTACCCTAAATTTCATGTCAGCCCTCTCCCTTCCTTTCTAACCACTTTTAATGGCTCTTTTCTGCTTAGATTTCCAAGTAATTGACTCAAAGAACCATCCCTTTCTTGCTCTGCAGTCTCATTAAGCCAATTCTCTTTTATCATGTTCCAGAAGTTTCAGAAAATTGTAACTTGAAAAGTTTGAGACCATTTGGTTAAAGGCAAATACACAACAATTAAAAAAATTTTTATATTTATTTCTAACAATCTTAGTGATTTCATACTTGTCACATTTGATTTCCCTTCTCAATTCAAAAAGTGTAAAAGAGTGTTGCTAAAAATGGGCTAGAGTAGTGTTGCTCAATACACCTCAATTACAATCAGCCAAGACACCAGAAAAAGGTGACTAACAGAACAGAGAAACAGGGTGATAGAAATTAATTGTGCCAACTGAGTTTGAGTCATGCAGGCTCTAACAGTGGAACAGAAAGTTTTGTTTTGTATTCAGAGTTATTTAGGGGTATCCCAATATGCACAAGGTTGTCAGAATGCAATGGTGTTCCAGTGCTGCATCCTTTCCACGGAAGTCTGTGGGAGTCAACTTCCCACTCTAATAGGGAAGCTGCAATATAAATAAAAGTGTGGGACCTGGTCACAGAGAATGAAAATGGAAAGGAACAGGTTATAGAATCATCATCATAGAAGAATCTTAGAATCCACCAGGTTGGAAGAGACCTCCAAGCTCACCCAGCCCAACCTAGCACCCAGCCCTACCCAATCAACCAGACCATGGCACTAAGTGCCCCATCCAGGCTTGTCTTCAACACCTCCAGGGACAGTGACTCCATCACCTCCCTGGGCAGCCCATTNGGTCACAGAGCACTGCAGCAGCATGCCCAGAGAGGTTGTGGAGTCTCCTCCTCGGGAGGCTCTCAGACCCCACCTGGATGTGTTCCTCTGCAAACTACCAGAGCTGATCCTGCCTTGGCAGGGGACTTGGGCTGGATGATCTCTGGAGCTCCCTTCCAACCTCTAAGGTTCTGTGATTCTGAGAGAGAGTTCTGCAAGACTTCTGTGGCATTAGCTCCAGGGTTGCATCTAAATCATTTACTGGCATGTTGAGGTGGGTACAGCCCAGGAATGTTCTTGCTGAGGGTGTGTATATATTCTGAAGCAAATTTTAAGATGATGAAACTAAATTTCCTTTTTTCATGCTTCTTGGCAGCATGCTGACTGCCAGCCTGTTAGGGGGGAGCCTGCTTTTATGGCTCAAATCTGTGCATTCATTTAAGAACCCCAGAGCTTTCTGCAGCCTTCATTTCTAGGCCTCCATAGGATTGATATGTCAGATGGGGTCCTACCATCCTCTGTATGGCTCCTCATTTCTGTAATGAACTGCAAAGGTTTAACTGCATAATCAGGGACTACAGCTGGAAGCTTTTTACAGTAGTGCCTGTGCTTGTGCTTGTGCTTGTTCTTCCACAAGAAGCAAGCACAAAGATCTTTTGTGCTATTTGAGTGACCTGTACTAGTGGGAGGTGTCCCTGCTTATGGCAGGGGGTTGGAACTAGATGATCCTTGAGGCCCCTCTCAACCTTACCATTCTATGATTCTATATATAATTAACCTAACATGCTGTAAGGAATATTTCCATCTAGCTGATGATCCATTTTATCCACATGCAAAAGGACAAAGGTGGTAAGTGTAGGTCGTACAGCTTCATGTACCTCCACGAAGCTACCTGTACCAATGTGCTTGATTGCAAGAAAGTAATTAATTATTAGCAGATCAAGAGATGGGAAATAAAAGTGGAAGGTGAACACAAGATTTTCCATGTTTCAAGTGAAATCAGTTTACACATCCAGTGTGGAGTTTTGTGATTAGATATTTTTTAAACTACCCAAGGTTCAGAGGAGCCATAGACCAGAAACTTTTTTTTCACAAGGGTAGTCCCTGGTAAATTGGAAAAGGAAAAAAAAGTATTTACAAAGCAATTTTTCCTGTACTGTGTGCATATAGTTATGCAAAAAAAACCAGATGACATTCTGGCTTTGAGAATTGAAGGCCATGGAACTGTTGGAGTGGGTCCAGAGGAGGCCACCAAGATGCTGAGAGGGCTGCAGCAGCTCTGCTCTGAGCACAGGTTGAGAGAGTTGGGGCTCTGCAGCCTGGAAAAGAGAAGGCTTCCAGGAGACCTTAGAGTAGCCTTCCAGGATCTGAAGGGGGCTACAGGAAGGCTGGGGAGGGACTATTGACAAGATCTTGTAATGCCAGGACAAGGGGCAATGGGTTTGAAGTGGCAGAGGGGAGATTGAAAGTGGATGTTAGGAGGAAGTTGTTTGCAGTGAGGGTGGTGAGACACTGGCACAGGTTGCCCAGGGAGGTTGTGGCTGCTCCCTCCCTGGAGGTGTTCAAGGCCAGGTTGGATGAGGCCTTGAGTGACCTGTGCTAGTGGGAGGTGTCCCTGCCTATGGCAGGGGGTTGGANNNNTTTTTTTTTGCTTATTTATTGCTTTAAGATAGCAACAAAATACATATATAAAAAAATCATTTTTATTTTGAAACGCATTAATTTGTTATTGCCTCATTGCTGCTTTTTTTTGCTTATTTATTGCTTTAAGATAGCAACAAAATACATATATTAAAAAATACCATTTTTATTTTGAAATGTATTAATTTGTTATTGCCTCATTGCTGCTTTTTTTGCTTATTTATTGCTTTAAGATAGCAACAAAATACATATATAAAAAATAATCATTTTTCTTTTGAAATGCATTAATGTGTTATTGCTTCATTGCTGCTTTTCTTTTTTGCTTATTTATTGCTTTAAGATAGCAACAAAATACATATATAAAAAAATTACCATTTTTATTTTGAAATGTATTAATTTGTTATTGCCTAATTATTGCTTTTTTGGGCTTATTTGTTGCTTTAAGATAGAAACAAAATACATATATAAAAAATAATCATTTTTCTTTTGAAATGCATTAATTTGTTATTGCTTCATTGGTGCTTTTTTTTTGCTTATTTATTGCTTTAAGATAGCAACAAAATACATATAAAAAATAATCATTTTTATTTTGAAATGTATCAATTTGTTATTGCCTCATTGCTGCTTTTTTTTTTTTTGCTTATTTTTTGCTTTAAAGAAAGCACCAAATACAGATTTTTTTTTTAATTATTATCATTTTTATTTTGAAATTCATGAGTTTGTTTTTGCCTTACATTATTTGTATTTGCCTTACAGATATTGTGTAACCAGGCTTTAATTAAATTTGGGTTTTAATCCCAGTAGGATAAATAATACACACTCACAAATGGAGCTAACTATCTGAGGACAGACTTCCCAGTGCCTTTCAGACAGACTAGGTAAAGCTCTGCCAAAATTAATGTCTGTGCTGAAGTTATCACTGCCTTCAAGCAAGGGAAGAGGCAACCTGAGGATGACTTTCAGGCAGACATTTATATGTGCTTCCATCCTAACTGGAATGTAGAAAAGCCCAAATTTCAGCTATCCACTTACCCATAGCCTCCCACTCATAAACTGTGTGTGACTCATCTACATAACTTTACAGTTAGAACTGTGAACTCCTCATGTTATTAATTTCAGTGCTCTGTACAATGCTTTCATAGCTCCTGTGTTCTCAGGTTTTGATGTTGTGTGATGTGTGCCATCCCTTTTCCATCTCATCATCTCATATTTGTGTTTTTCCCTCTGCCATCTACTCAGTCATTATGTCACTTTACCTCGCTCCCGGCACACCCAGTCCGCCGCTCACCATTACAGAGATGCCAGGTACATGTTTTGCTCTGTGTGCTTGCCCTGCCTACCTCCCTGTCCACTTCTGTTTGTCTGCAGTGGTAGAAAACTTAGAAGTGTTGAGTGCATCCATCTGGATGTGTTCCTGTGTGCCCTGAGCTAGATTGTCTGGTCCTGCTCTGGCAGGGGGGTTGGACTGGATGAGCTCTTTGGGTCCCTTCCAACCCCTGAGATCCTGTGAGCCTGTTACCACCACTGTTAGCTCTCTTTGTATAGTGTCTAGACAAACACTGGGTGATGTTTTCACAACTTGCGCTTTTTAAATGAGATTTTGATGTGTTTCCAGAAGTCACTGCTGAAAATTATTTAGATCAACAAGCACCTATGAATTCTGTCATTTTCATACACAGAATGTATGGCTGTCTTAATTAAAGGTTATAATAGACCAAACTGAGATGTGATACCTTTCTTGTACTCCCAGCTGCAAGCCAATGCACCTTAATCTTCAAAAGCACTTTGCCAAAATGCACCTAAGCTCCACCTGAGTTGTGTCCCAGTGCTTTGTTGGGTTGCTGACATTGCTGGCTTTTGGGATTGTTTTGTCTTCATGTCACCTTTTGGTTACTGTTCATTGTGCTCACCCTTTGTGTTTTGGCAGCCAGGATCACCCAATGTACCCTCTCTTTTATCCTCATGTCACCTTTTGGTTGCTGTTCATTGTGCTCACCCTTTGTGTTTTGGCAGCCAGGATCACCCAATGTACCCTCTGTTTTGTGAAGATGCAATCAGGTTGCTTCGCTCCCGTAAGATGTGCCGTACCTATTCTGAGGGTGCTTACTATGATCTTGAGAGGTATATTTGATGTGGAGCCTGTCAGTAGCACTGCCACTTAGACTTTGACAGTTTGCTTTCCAAACCAAGGATGTGATGTGTGGTAAACATGTACAGTGAAGATGTTGGTAATGCTCTGTGAGTATGTGCACAAGGACAAGGGGCACTGGGTGGAAGCTGAGCCATAGGAAGTTTCATGGAAACATGAGGAGGAATTTTTTCGCTGTGAGGGTGACAGAGCACTGGCACAGGCTGCCCATGGGGGTTGTGGAGTCTCCCTCTCTGGAGAGATTGAAAACCCACCTGGATGTCATCCTGTGTGATCCGCTCTAGGTGATGCTGCTCTGGTGGGGGGGTTGGACTGGATAAACTTTTGAGGTCCCTTCCAGCCCCTGACATTCTGTGATTGTGATTTGTGATTGTGCATGCCTTTCCTTTAGCTGGTGAGTGCAGTCTGGCAGAGCATACTGTCTTCTCAGGGATCAAAGAGAGATTTAAATCTGAGTACTCAAGACGATGGATTAATGCCAAGAGAAGCTGAATAGTTCCTATAGAATCAGTTTCATACATTAGGTTATATGGATAGAATCATAGAATCAGTCAGGGCTGGAAGGCACCACAAGGAGCATCCAGTTCCAACCTTCCTGCCATAGGCAGAGACACCTCACACTAGATCAGGCTGGCCACAGCCTCATCCAGCCTGGCCTTAAACACCTCCAGGGATGAGGCTTCCACCACCTCCCTGGGCAACCCCTGCCAGGCTCTCACCACCCTCATGCTGAAGAACTTCTTCCTAACATCCAATCTGAATCTCCCCATTTCTAGCTTTGTTCCATTCCCCCCAGTCCTATCACTACTTGACAGCCTAAACAGTCCCTCTATATGTAAATATCTTGATATAAACCTTAATTTTGCTGGAATTTTCCAAAGTGCTTGTAGTACTTATTGTTCTCTTGGAAATGATGAGGGAAAGCCTATCTGCTTCCAAGTACACAGAAAAGAATCTCTCTGAAATATGGTATTTTGCCTGATTGAAAAATAGAGTGACAAGGGGAAGTCTAAGCTTGCTGTAGATGTGTGCTGTGCTTACTCTGTAATTTATGAGTCCTTATGTGCATTCACAACCCTGTGTGTGATTGCAGAACATCAGAGCTTCTATTTATGTGTGAAATAGATGGCAGAGAGAAGTTAAGTCCCTAATAATTTCCATGAAATAATTATACTTGAAGTCTAATGGCTCTTAAGAGAGGTAATAAGACATGCTGGTGTAGCACTGTGATGATGATGCTTTCAGAAATACTGCAGGAAAGAGTCTGTGTGGTTGTGTATGAATGGAAACAAGGATATACATCTGATAAATTAGGAGCCCATAAAAAGGAAATGCTTTGCAAGAGAGGCAATGCACAACTTTCCATAGCAAGAAGTCTTGGTATATTAACTCCATGGCTACCTTCTGGATATGAGTTCTTAGAATTTCATGAAGGAGCAAGCTTCATCATGGATTTGGAGCAAACCATATTTTTAGTAAGCCTAAAACTATTTGTGGATGCCTAAAACTGCTTTTGGGTGCCTAAAACTGCTTTTGGGTGCCTAAAACTGCTTTTGGGTGCCTAAAACTGCTTTTGGGTGCCTAAAACTGCTTTTGGGTGCAGAAACAAAATCTGAAACTTTTATAGTACCATGGAAATGCTTCTTCCAAAGAAATACTGCTTTAAAAACTTTTCTGTGCAGCTATAACATAATAGATATTCTAACCTTTGGAGTGCAGCTAAATATTAATTTAGAAATGATGCAGTTTTACATGAAACCTGATAGAAACAAAGTGTTTAAACAGTTCAGTCTGTAAAATCTTGAATAAGGAGAGGGAGTTTTGGTTCATAGTCTGACAGCTGTGGGATGAAATATGTTGATATCTATTTCTGTGCTGGTTTAAGGGCCAGGAGCTACCCAACACCAGAGGACAGAAATTATATTTACTCCTTTTGGGGTTCAATAGTTAGGTTCTCTGTGCTGGTTTTGTCTTAGTTGCATGCTCACTCCTCATATGCTGCTGAAAGGTGGAGCTATTATCAGATTGCCTTAGATTGTGGATCTTGGCTTGCAGATCTTAATCCTTGTTTGTTTGTTTTTAATTTCTACATAAATTCATGTCTGAAATATCAAGGGCAGAAGTGACAGTAGTACATAAAGATGGAAATAAGCTGGGCTTTCAGCAGTGAGAGGGAGTAAATCTTTTTCCAGGGCTTACTCAAGAGAAGGCTGTTAAAGCTAATGCCTCCTGGGGTCAGAAAGGAAAAGCCAACATGAAGTGGAATATTTCTGGCTCACTGTTAAAACATTATCCTGGGATTATGGGAGCCTGGGAATTGATCCTAGATTCTGTGTTTCCCTTGAATCCAGGCTGCCTGTGGATAATGTTCAAGTTATGGGAGTCAACAGATAATATTCTGATAATATTCTGAGTACCTCCTAGCCACTATTTTTTTCTAACTTTTCATCTTTTTTGTCTTTCCATATTCTCTCAGCAGTTCTCTAGGTATTTAAGGACCATTTCAAGCATAATTTCTATCCAGTTCCTCTTTGTCCTTTGAAATAACACCATGCAATTTCTTCCTCTGTATTTTATTATTTGAGCTATATGAAGTTGTTTGCAGTGAGGGTGGTGAGACACTGGCACAGGTTGCCCAGGGAGGTTGTGGAGCACAGAATCACCCA
>WBNM01008956.1:36939-51471 GCA_013399055.1 Ramphastos sulfuratus | reverse complement strand
CCATATTAGGTGAAGCCATAGGCTTGCTTTACCCTTTTTAGGGCAGCACAGGCCTGGCACAAGGCAGGCACAAGCTGAGCCTGTGTACCTTGTTTGCTACAGGAGCAAAACAAGTTTGGGCAAGCCACAGTCCTCAGACTCAGTGGCTCCAGGTTCTTTGTCTTCTTTCCCGTGGTTGCTTCTCCCCAGAACAGAAGGAGGGGGAGCAGGGGAACGTGTCTGGGCAAGCCAGGACATGGATAATCCCATTTTGGCCTGTGTAAGCCTACCACAACAGCTCCAAAAAGCCATGGGAAAAAAGGACTAAGAACATTTGTTATGAACTGATGTGACTTTTAGGTAGACTGTAAGGCACAGAACATAGTTAATAGAATGAAGGCTATGAAATGAAGCAGATTCTGATGGGATCAATGGATTTGCAGAATGCCTTTAACAGGAACACTGTGTATTTTGCTTGTTCATAAAGAGTCTAAAAGTCTTGTACAAGTGCTTGTTTTGAAGGCATCTGATTGAAATCCTGGCCTCACAAAGTGTCAGAGGTTCAGTGAGCTCAGAATTACAGGTCTATAGCCACAAGTTAAGGCAGATAAACATATTTGCAGCATTTAGCCCCATTTGGGATAATTTACTAGTTAAATATCTGTTGTATTATTCATCTTTTAAAATTTCCTGGAAGAAAGGAGGTCAACTAAACAGAGTATGCCAAGTACAAATAAAGGTTATTTAAGATCTGAGGAGAGAAAAAAGAATCCCACAACATCTAACAGGAACCAAATAGTTCTCCAATTTTCAATGTAGTACTGCTCTGGACAAAGACATACTTAGGCACATGTTTAATTTTAAGCCTCAAACTAAATCATTTGATTAGTCTATAGTGTAAGTGCTCCCCTGAACCGCATATTGATCATTCAAAACTGGGACCAGCATTACTCAAACCTTGCTGGGGAATGTTTTTCTCTCAATGCTTCTCTCTCAAGCTTCTCTCTGCATTTTGTGATGTATTGCTTTGTCTCCAGTCACAAAATGCATGTCCTTTAAAACCTTTGATCCTGCCTGTCACTGAGCATATATTGCTCATGCATTTGGATACAACATTCGAGTTGAGCAACTCAAGTACTGAGTCCAAAATAGGAAACAACATGAAGTAAGGTTTAACATAAAGCTGAGACACTTATACTTTGAAATGTTTCTACTTTTAATGCTTTTCTATTTTTAATAGCTTGGAGAGAATGGCAGCAATGTATTCAGTTATGAAACTGAGCTGAGATGGGGGGAAGGAGAATATTTTAGCGCTCCCTGAGAATTTTGAGTTCCTAGTTTTATCAGGATCTCCAGTGCCATATCTCATGAAGACAGAGATATGTGTTCCTGCAGTGTGGTTCTTGAATATGTGGCATTTGAGGGTCTGTGTTAAAGGTGCTGCAAGTTGGAAGTAGCTGGCAAAACACAAGGTACTAAGAAAGGCAGCTGGATACATAAATGGAAATGTATGTTAGAGGTATGAGGAATGATAATGAAAAGCAACCAACCTATCATGTTACAGCAAAAATCTGCATAAATCTTTCCTCTTTAGCTGCAAAATAATATCTCCAAACATTTTGTATTATAGGCACAGAATGGAAATATGAATAAATGTTAGTTATATAAGGTTACTGCAAGGTAAATCAATTGCTAAGACAGAAGGCACCATGTATGTTACTTTGATTCATGGGTCCACCTCTGTGCAAGGAAAGAGTACTCTGCAATATATCTTTTTAACTATCTTTTGAGTAAAATACTGACAACTACCTTACAGTAGTTGAAATGAACTAATTAAATGAGTATTATTATTATTAGCTTATTTTCTGTGTTTGCTCTCATTTGAGTACAGTTATAAGTAATACTAACTGGAAGTTAGAAAGCCTTTTCCCAAAAGCATTCACCACTTTGTTTTAGTGCTGAGGATTTTCTGTGAAGAAATTGCTGCCACTTTTACTATTTCCCCTTCAAATGCCCAAGCTGGTTTTTCTATTCTTCCAAAATACACAAAGTTAATTTGGTCTGATTTTGCAGCTAAAGAGGATATGAAATATTTCAGCACACCATTTCAGTCTTTTTTTATTCCAGGACTGCCACTACTTATTGGTGTTATTGCTGTTTGATTGGAGCAGCTAGCATAAACCTCTGGTTTCATCCATGGGATCATAAATTAATTTGGATTGTAAAGAACTTTGGAAAGTCTGTCTGGTTTAACTCCCTCCTTAAAGCAGTGCTTTGCTATTCCTTAGTAAATCTATTGATGATGAAATACATGTTGGAGAGTAAATCTCTATAGATGTGAGCTTTCTTTAAGCATCTTCATAATTGTACCTTGCCATCACACGTTAGCATGGTTAGATATGTCTACCACAGCATCACCAAAGTGATTGCAGTGTCCTGTACTAGCCTAGGCAAGCTGTAAGCAACTGAGTTTCTGTAGCTGTTGCAATCCATGCATAGCACTGTGGAGCACTGGGATAACAGCTGACTCCTCTGCTTTGTCTGCTTAGCTGAGTTAGCTAGAGGAGAAGTAGTTCACATACTGGCATGTTACAGCTTTGTAATGCCTGTGACTGCCACGTAAATGTACCTGTAGCTATCACATATACCACAGTGCAATGTGTATGTGAGTAGATCATACAAGTGCATGCATGTATGTGTGTAGATCTACATATGCTCTACATGTAAAGCATGGTCAAATCTTACTGCAGCAAAAAATCTGGCTTTGCTTCCTGCTTTTGTGTATTTTAGGAGAATACCTTAAAACATTGCATTTCTGGCTTTTAAAAACCACAGCAGCACGTAGTGGTGTATGAAGTTTCTTTATAGGTATGGATGAGAGATGGCTTTTAAAAACCACAGCAGCACGTAGTGGTGTATGAAGTTTCTTTATAGGTATGGATGAGAGATGGATTTTAAAAACCATAGCAGCACATAGTTGTGTATGAGGTTTCTTTATAGGTATGGATGAGAGATGGCTTTTAAAAACCATAGCAGCACATAGTTGTGTATGAAGTTTCCTTATAGGTATGGATGAGAGATGGCTTTTAAAAACCATAGCAGCACATAGTTGTGTATGAGGTTTCTTTATAGGTATGGATGAGAGATGGCTTTTAAAAACCATAGCAGCACATAGTTGTGTATGAAGTTTCCTTATAGGTATGGATGAGAGATGGCTTTTAAAAACCATAGCAGCACATAGTTGTGTATGAAGTTTCTTTATAGGTATGGATGAGAGATGGCTTTTAAAAACCACAGCAGCACATAGTTGTGTATGAAGTTTCCTTATAGGTATGGATGAGAGATGGCTTTTAAAAACCATAGCAGCACATAGTTGTGTATGAGGTTTCTTTATAGGTATGGATGAGAGATGCCTTTTAAAAACCACAGCAGCACGTAGTGGTGTATGAAGTTTCTTTATAGGTATGGATGAGAGATGGCTTTTAAAAACCATAGCAGCACATAGTTGTGTATGAGGTTTCTTTATAGGTATGGATGAGAGATGCAGTTGGCAGTTTGGGTATTTGGCAGTATGCTGCTCCTCCCCATTTCCCCATGTCCTGTTACAATACTGAAGTTTGCTGGGTGCTAGAAATCTCACTTGTTTGTAGACCTGCTTATCTGTGTTATGCTAACAGAGGATCTTGTGTCTGTGACTGAACAGCAAAGTTCCTATAGCTAGTAGAAGAATAACATGTCCAAGGATTGAAATCCAGCAGCCATCCACAGACACTGACAGGTACTGCCTTTGTATGTTAGCTGGAGCTTGAAATGATGATGATTAGAAAATGCAGCACTGTATTATTTTTGTCCTGTGCTCAGTGTTTCTAGATGAAGGAAGCTGCATTAGGAGCTGAACTGTAGGTGCTCTACTACAGCAAATCTATTTTTATTTCTTCAGGTTTTTGTTACAAGAGCAACTTAGCCCTAAAATTGTGATTGGCATGATCTTACAGCTTGCTTTTTCACACAGGAAGAAAATTTACCATTGGCATTCAAGTAAATTAGCTTCAGTTATTTTGGGGAAGAATCCCTTTTATTTGTGCTACAAGCTGTTACGATGCCTTGCTGCTGAAAAATGTTCATCTTTTACAAGGCTGGGTTTTTTAACACATAAGTTTAGATCAATGATTGCATTCATTTGTTGAAAATCCTTTTAATTTGCAAAAAAAAAGTAACAAATCTGAAAAATTAAAAATTAGAAGTAGTTTTGTTTTTTTTTTTTCTCTGCATTGTGGAAAAAAAATGTCCTGAATATGAATACAGAACAATGCAGATAAATCAGTAGCTCAACCAAGTTGTTGTGGCACTTTTTGTTAGATACTGTTAGTTACCAATGTTTACATCCCTACCTGAATAGTCTGAGATTCTAATTCTATTTTTTTTTTTTTATGGCTTTAGTGTATAAAATTAGATTGTGAACAAACACAGAGCTTGCTGCATGGTGACTTACAGAGAGCTCAGATGCTTTCAGAGTTGCCTGTGCTCGCTCTTCAGTGCATGGGAGAGTTACCCTCACAAGTCTTGTTGGCTTTGGCCACCTATTGTAGATATTTTGCTTAGAAAAAGTAGGAGGGTGCTATGGTAGGCAATACTAAATGGAGGAAGTCACTGTCTGAGGTTTAATTAACTGTATTTTTTTATAATGCAAAGTCTGATAGAAAAGATAAACAGCTCTAGCATACATTACCATAACACTTGGATGTTGAATACTTTATCTTAAGCTATTACCCTCTTTAAAAATAATTAATACATATGATATGAATTACAAGGAGAAAAAAAAAATCATCAGTGTAACTGAGGGGCAGAAGCCCTCAAGAATATCTGAAAAGTTATGAACTTTTGTTTTTTTGGTTTTTTTTTTTATTCACTGAGGTCTTTTAAGAAGTCCCTCTCCATGTTTTTGGCTGAATTGTGATACTAATGTGTACACTATGGAAAGTGAGAAGCTTCACTGCCCAAGCAGGCTTTGGGAGTGATATTTTTCCTACAAAAAGAACAGTCTGTCCCCAAAGAACTGGATCATATAGCACATGTGATTACTGTTTAAGTGCCACAAAAATGTGAGGACAAAGCACAGCTGGTAAAGCTGTCTCTGGTTGTCCTTCACATGTGTACAACCTAAAACCACACACCCAAGCTTCCAAGTGGAAGACTGTCAGTATGCTTCCACAGTCCTTCATTTGCTGCTGTGGGGACTGAGAGCTTTGCAGCGTGGAGCTGGAGGACAACAACCCAATTTCTCCTCAGGATTTAACTTAGTCTTCAGGTCCTTCTGTCTACCAAACAACAGCGGTGCCAAAGCTTCCCCTAAAAGCAAAAGGTTCGCTGTCAGAATTCATGTTCTCTTTTGCTTCTGGCAGCTCTTGATTTGTTTTTCCACTTGAAGTAAATGTCAGCTGTGGATTGTGGCAAACTGAGTATTTATATTAAGTATATTGAGTATGAACTTTCTGAAGCCTTTGGCTGCTAGCAGAGTGATTAGCTATGGTGGCTCTGCAGAGCACAGAACTTGCCCACTAAGCCATTAGTATTGATCCTAATGGTGATGCCTCCCTGCTTTCTAATACAGGGAATGGCTCAGATCTCTAACATTGTTAAAAAAACTTTTCATACTACAGCTAAAGAGAATGAGGACTTAAGAGTAACAAGTGAAAACAGACTTAATTCTCATGAAGTCTTTGAGCATCATATGGTTGTTACTCACCTGTCCTTCTGTATGCCATAGTGGCTGTTGGAAGGAGAGAGGCAGACTAGAATGATGCCTCCTGTGTGCTCCTGCAGTCCCCCACTCACAGGGAGGAGAAGGCTTATTCTAGCTCTCTCCTTGTGACAGACTCAGAGAGCAAGTCTCTGTGGGCTCACAAATTTTGTTAACTATGTAGGTAAGCAAGGTAGGGGTGGGTTGTCTGGCCCCTGGTCATGTTCCCTTTTATAATTTGGTTGAATTTACCATCATTTTTTCTTGGAATTTGTTCTCCTACTCTAAGAACTTATTCCAGTGGTATTTTTTTTTTTTACCACCATGCCAATGGCTGATATCTTTCTGACCTTCCATAGCACTGAATCCTCTCTTCAACAGTTACCTAGAGTAAGCAACGTTCATATCAAAGCTAAGGTTGTGTTTCTTTGTCTATCCACAATGCAAAAGAAGTGAGACAGTGGATGTTTTTGCTGATGAAGCTTCCCATTCAGAAACAGAACTGGTAGAAGAAGAAGTGAGGTAATTTTGTTGTGGTTTTGTGCCAGGCTCGTTGTACTTTCCCCTGTAATCTTTAGTGCCTCAGCTTACAGTTGCCATTATGTGTCTCAGTGTGGTGTGCTTGCTTGCTAGGAGTCTGTAGATGTAGGCTGATGTGGAATGGTATTATTCTGAGCCTGTCTGTGGCAACTCCTTTGTATGCTCTAGGAGTCCAATTATTACCTCATGGAAGGCCTGAAGAGACATTCATTTTAATGAATCTTCTATCAATCCTTTCAGCAGAGCTAGTCACCCCAGAGACAACTCACACTGGGTCTCAATGTGGGGGTTAGAAGTAAAATGCTGTTAATAACATAAGAACCTTCATAATGAGGCTGCAGTATGTCTCACTGTTGGATTTGGGTTTTTGTTGGTTTTTTTTTTTTTTTATACTAATTAAAATTTGGCTTCTCATTACACTTAATCACCACCCAGTCACTCTTTGTATTAACTGACTTCATTGTAAAATGCATGACTTTGCTCAAGGAAAAGTCCTGAAGCATACACGTTCCCCATTTGTATTCTACAGCTGCTCAGTTACTCAAGGAGAGCTGGAGGAGTGTCAGTTTAATAAGTATTCCCATCACAATAAGTAATACCATCAGGGTATGGGTTTTACTTCTAAAATGTCTTTGATTTTATGTATTTCAGGATAGTGATAGCAAGTATCACTCCTTGCCAACAGACCAATTACACTGTGGGGGAAAAAAAAGAAATAGGTGACGCTTGATAAATTTCTGGAAGTAATGACATAATTAATTGCCTAAGATAGTAAAAGACCTGAATGCTTGATCAATAAATTATCTCTCCCTCACTCGAGTTTCTCTCCACTGCAACTGTAATGGCGACTTTTCCCACTGCTCTTTTGGCACAGTTCTTTAGGCTTGGGGCTAGAAGGCTCTTTTATATTAGAAACCAACTTTTGCCTAGTAGGTGGAACCTCTGCAAGTACTGCTCTAGATTTTCATCTGACTCCATGCCAAGCACCCTATATGAATCCATCACTATAGCCTAGCCTATATTTTGACAGATATCCTGAATTTACTAATAAAGAGTGTCCATGGTAATTATAACGTCTGGAATAAGAGTAAGATAATGCAATCTGTAAAAATCTAGTCCTGTGAGTGAAAAAATGCTCAATTGAAATGTGCAATTAAATGAGTTCTTAGCTTTACTGAGACTTAGTATTATGCCATCCATTCTGTTCTGCCAAGGTTGATGTATTAATTATCAAAATAACAATTTTTTTTTTTTACCCAGAAATTGTCAGGAAACAGACTATTGCATGCATAGTCATTACTGAGACATTGGAAACATTTCAGCCCATTTATCAAGGGTATGGAGCAAGCCAAATCATTCATGTATAAAAAAACGTATGTCAGGGAGAAACAAACTCAGAAGAACGACCCCTGCTTCCAAAGTGCACTTAACAGCATCATTTGCTCCAAACCAGTATCATGCAGAGTATTTTATAACTAACAGAAAAGCCAAAGGTCAACTGAGCTGCTTTCTGACTAACATTACAGGAATTGTGAAGCAGCAGATAGACAGCCATATCAAAGATCCAGATCAACTGAGCAACGTCCTATGCTAGAGCGGACCAACTCCCGCTCCCGATCCACAGAGCGTCCTGACTCAAACCTCATCAGGTCGATGCCTTCATTAATGACTGGAAGATCTGCCCCTCCTTCACCTGCCTTACCGAGGTGAAACAGACAAATCAATCAGACTAATCCCCTTCTGCCCCACCAGCTCACCATTTTATTTTCCTAGTAGCTGATTGGTATCGCCTCATCCTTAGCTGCTCACTAGTAGCAATAGACACTAACCCTTTCAGCGCCAACACACTATTGATATTCTGCTCAGGATATAATAGTGTGGCTGCCTTTGCAGACTGTTTGCTAACAGTGTTTAATTACATTTGTTTGTGATCTCTCATCTATCAGGGGTCTTGGATGGTTTCCCACATAAAGCAGCTCATGATTATCATGTTCTTTCTCTTGCAGTATGAGAAATTGTTTGTGTTCATCAGACATCGCTTACGGAGCAGCCATCATAACAACATCAAATGAAACTTTTCTTTTTATATATTAAAAAAAAAGTTTCTTTAAATGGACTGTACTAACTTTGTCTATTAATTGCCATTTTAACCACCATTTTCTCTGACAACATTTTACTGTGCCATAGTCTGTACTGTTCCTGTTTGAGTGCTACACTTTACTGGTTGACATTTGGAAGATTTCTGTGCATTACTCCCAGCTTAAACAAACGAGAAAATGCTTTTGGTCTAGCTGATGTTCAGTAAAGCCTCTCCTTATTTTAGACCTGCAGAGTACATGCTTTCATTTTCTGAAAGTTAGTTAGCAATATTAAATCCCCTGTGAGAGTTAGAGTCAAATACCAGTGTCTTTTCTCAGTTTATTGC
Source organism: Ramphastos sulfuratus (assembly GCA_013399055.1). Classification (NCBI taxonomy): domain Eukaryota; kingdom Metazoa; phylum Chordata; class Aves; order Piciformes; family Ramphastidae; genus Ramphastos; species Ramphastos sulfuratus. Next base: position 42,787 of record WBNM01008956.1, on the reverse strand, counting down.
TTTGTGTAGACAAATCTCTGCCATCTCTTTGCCACTTAATGGTGATTTAATCAAATACAAGCTGAGTAAAGATCGTTGCATTTGACTTGTGAATGATTTTATGTGTATGTGGATATTGCATCCATATGCACATGAATATACACACAGTACATTTTCTGGCATGACTGTGCAAACCAGCATCTTACAGATGTTCAGCCTTACTTTGGCTTTCTTGTCTTCTTTTTCACAGAGAGCTTTCTCTTTTTAAACAGCCTCTTTCTGAAAAGAGATAGTTTCATTATGGGACTGCAAGGCTCCCAAATAGTCTAAAGCCTGCTTAGTTGTGTGATCAATTTTTGATGGTGTTTAAGAATGAATTTGCCATTTAATTGCTGTGCTTTGTTTTAATATGTGTCTCATAGGTCACATCCTCGAACTGGGTCTGTTCAGACAAGCCCATCAAGCACTCCAGTAGTAGGGCGAAGGGGCAGGCAGTTACCACAGCTCCCACCGAAGGGCACATTGGAGAGAAGTAAGTGTCTGGTTTTCTCCTCTGCTTCTGAAGGTAGATTACATTTCTTGGTTTTTTTTTTTCTTTTGGTATTGCAGTTGAAATCTCTTCAGTTCTCGTGTGCAGAATTAGGATTTGAAAGTACTGCATTTTAATACCTGTAATGCTCTTGGCTGAAGCCAATCAGCTGCACAACCATCATCAAGAGTGCAATATACATAAACCAACATGGACTATTAGCATGATCCTGTTCCTTTGAAACTCAGCAGATGTTTTGTCATTGACCTCGACAGGCACAGGAAATGATATTTGCATGTTGTTGAGTGACAAAATCTGGCTTTAAGGGGAGTCAGGAGCATAGCTGATCACTTGTGGGTTCCCATGGAGCCTGGAACAGATTGTGAATATAAAACCTCTGTGTCCTGAAACAGAGAGAGGAAGGAGAGAAGTAATAATCTTTAAAATAGGAAAGGTCAGCAAGTTATTTAATGATTCAGGTTTTACTGGTACTGTAATCGTGCTGATCTTTAATGCCTTGAAAAAGTACTGGTCAATGAAGATGTTTTCTGAAATGCTTAGAGCAGAGATATAGAAATGAATTTTTAATACCAAATACATTTTCACTCTTCCACTTCTAGTTATCAGAAGTGCTCTGCAAAATCAGTCTAAATGGCCATATACAATCCTTTTCTTTTTTCTTCTTAATCCTTTGTAATTTGTATATTATATCTTTAATTGTTTTTTAACCCCTGTGCTTTGGTTCCCTTTTGTTTGTTTGTTTTTGTTTTTTGTTACTTCCCCTAGACAATGGAGACAAGGACATAGAACCTTATGAAGGTCTGTACATAAAGGAGGGTTTGTTTTTCACCTGAAAGCCTTTTTTAGGGGCTGTATAGGGAAAAAATAAACCTAACTGCAATTGATGTTCCACAATTGCTCAGATATAGTCAGAATTATTGCTGTAAGTGTTTAGTCTTTTTAATATTCAGACCTGTGACTGATAAATTATACAGAAGTCTACACAAAGAAAAAAGAAAAATATTATAAATAAAACTGTCTAAGCACAATCATCATCAGAAAAGTACCTAGACATGCACCCAGTTTTGAATGTCAAGGATTTACACTGAAAAAAATAAGAGTACTTCAGTTAGCCTACATCCATCTGCATCTTTTCAGGATTAGCAACTCAGGCATGCATTTAAATTTACACATTTGAGGCTATTTGGTATGTTTAATGTTAGCCATTAATACACAGAGGTTACCATGTTACACAGTTGCTGATTTATTTACTAGGTGATTGTCAAATAACACAGGAGTCAAATTTAATTCAGTTATGGTAGCCTTTAAAAAAGTTAAAATACCTTTGCTCTAAAATTACCCCCCCACACACATCCCTTATATTATACACCATTAAAGCCATTTAATTTGTTTAGTAGTAAGCCACAAGATATCAATTGCAGTCCTTCGTTATACCACTGAGGGTCTTGTATGTAGTATTAATGTATCTATCTCATCAGACTTAGTATTTGCAGTGTTTATTTCCATCCTGGAAGCAAAGCTTCACGCAAAGAAAACCCTTTTCTCAGATCACCACCTTAGTAGATTCATTTCTCTGTCATCCTATGTGTTGTGAAATGCTTCTATCAAATGTGGTTTAGATAAGCCAGGGAGTAGCCACACCTGAGCATGTGATGTTTGCTGTCATTGCTGTATATGCTTTTATGTTTTACCACTCTCCCTTCTTCTTTGCTTGGTATATCTATTTAGACTGTGAGCTGTCTAGGGAAGCAATTGTGAAGTACTGCCTATTTTTCCTGTGCTGGGTTAGAGAGGGTAGCAGCCTTAGGTTCTATAGAGAGAAATGGAATAGATGCAATAAGATAATAATTTTTTTTAAAGGAGAGCTAGAATTGTTTGCTCTGGTAAGTACTCTTGGGATTTGAGAAATTCTACTTGTTTGGATTGGAAGACTTGAGTAATTATTTTCCTGTACCTCTGTCTAAAGTAGTCTTTTGAATAATCTGGGTTGTAGACAATTGCCAAGTCCACAGATATTAGAGCTTTAATATACAGTCAAAATGTCATCAGTGACTCAAGATACAGCAAGTAGAAATGTTTCATGTTGGAGTTTACATATGTAAAAGTGGCAAAGACTGTACTTGAAAACATAATATATAGATACAACATTCAAGGAATTCTATGCAATTTTCTCTCATGAATCAGAGCCTCATTCTAATTGCAATACAGTTCTGCTTTGAAGCTTTTCCTACCCTTTAGGATTTTCTAATCCTTTTCTTTAGGGAGAAGAATAATTTTCTTTAAAAGCAATAGTGCTTTACAAGGAGAGCAGATTACCTAACTTCTGTCAATGACAGAAGATAATTAAGATTAATAGCATTTTTTTTCACAGTGGAGAGCTGAATTTTGCACAGTTATTTCTAGCAAATGAAGTGCCACTGCAATTCAGTAGGATCAGAGATGCTGAGTAGAATAGAAGTGCTTTATGTTATTGTTTCACAGCTAAAGCAGCAAGTGAACCTGAAAACTTCGTCAGCATTTGAGAAGATTGTTATGTGTTCATATATGCCCTGGTGATAATCAAAACAATGTAAATTATAGCATGGGAAGTTCCACCTCAACATGAGGAGAAACTTCTTTAAGGGTCATGGAACGCCGGAGCAGGCTGCCCAGAGAGGTTGTGGAGTCTCCTTCTCTGGAGCCTTTCAAAGCCTGTCTGGATGTGTTCCTGTGTGACCTGAGCTAGGTTGTGGTCCTGCTGTGACAAAGGGGTTGGACTCAGTGATCTCTGGAAGTCCTTTCCAACCCCTAATATTCTGTGATGCTGTGATTGTTGTTGGGAAGGCTACGTGAGCATACTGCAGAATGTCATTGTCACAGAATAGCTCTGCATATACGTAATGAGAGAGGGGACTTTATGTTGCGTGGAAACATGCTGTGAAGGCTAACTTCTCTGTGTTTTGAAATCAAGGCTTTGACTATTGACCAATTGAAGCTAAAATTGCACTGAAGGGAAGAGACAAAAAGGAATTGGAAGTCATCTTAGTTTTGTAAAAGAGAAAAGCAAAATGTCTGTGTTTGTGACTCCTTCGCTAGCGTCGTTTAGTCTGTCCACCTTTGAATGCTCTGTGTTTGCTACAGCATTTCTCAAGAGGTAGTAGAAATGCATGGGTTTAACTAGAAATGGCAGAGTAGTTTGCAGTTGAGGAGAGTTGGGTTTTTTCCCTGATGCAGACTCTGTATAATGTGGTGTGGTGTGCTTATGCCGATGTGACTAGAACTGGAAGGGAAGGAATCGACAGCTCTGGGTAACTGCTGTCCAGATGAGCATCAAAATCAAAAGGCATTGATTTGGGGTAGGTTTAGTTCAGTGAACTGTGTTATGTGCTTGCAGTTTTTTGCTCCAGAATATCTGAGTTTCTCCAGAACAATTTATTTCAAAAGTCTGAAGTGGCCAGAGAGGTTTGTTCTTCAGAAACCCAGCTGAGAGTATCTGTGAAGCACCTTTCCTAACAGTAGTGCCTCAACACATAGAACTTGTTCTCAGTAGGAGAACATACAACTATCATTAGATGTGTTGTATTTGCAGTCTTTGACAGGCTTGACATTGAGGCTAAGAAAGGCTGGGAATCTCCTATCCAGACAGAATATACAACAGGCACCTAGGAAGCTTGAGTTTTACATTAGCCTTTGTTAGTTTAGTAGACTTTCATTATAGATGGTTAGAAAATAGTTCTGAAAGCTGGGACTGCTTTAAAGTTTTACAGAATTTTCACTACTGAAATGCCAGAAGACTTCTTATTTTATGTTTATTTTGTTTTCTTCTTTTTAGCTGAACTTTGCTTGTATATTTCTAAATTATGCTAGGGATTAAAATATCAGTTGTAGAAAACCAATAGTACTAAATTGAACTTCCTTTTAGCAGTGAAATGGTTATGTACTCTTAAATGTTCTGTACTCTTAAATGTTCTCTTTTGGTAATGCTATAAACTGTAATAGTCACAGTCCTTAAGGGTTAACAAGACTACTAATTTTTAATTTATATGTGGATATAATAATACTTCTTTGTTCTTTGTTGCTTTGGTGGAAGGATGAGCTCAATGACCGCTTGCTGCTAATTAAAATGGAACACCAAAAGGTGCTCTTAAGTGTGTTCAGTATTAGCCCTCTCACTTCATTGTTAATTACTAACGAAAGTATTTTTTCCCCTAATATAGATTTTTTTCCTTTTTCCCCTTAAAATTAAATATACCTCTTTCTTTCTTCATCCCTAAAAAGCAAACCAAAATAAAACAAAAAAAAACCCCAAACCAAACCATCCACACAACAATAAAAAAGCAGAAAATTATGTCAGGCCAAACAAATATATAAAATTAAGCATAAAAATGAAGTGCTTGGAAGTTTAGCAAATAGTAGAGCTCCATGAATATTTGCCCTTCTATTTATGCTCTCTGATACAGACTTCAACTTTCTTCATCCCGGAAAAACAAACCAAAACAACAACAAAAAAAAAACCCCAAACCATCCACACAACAATAAAAAAAAGCAGAAAATTATGTCAGGGCAAACAAATATATAAAACTAAGCATAAAAATGAAGTGCTTAGAAGTTTAGCAAATAGTAGAGCTCGGTGAATATTTGCCCTGCTATTAATGCTCTCTGATACAGACTTCAATTACATGTTCCCATAATAATCTAACACCTCAGGAAGTTATTTCAGAGGCTGTTAAAGCCTGACATTAATGCCGATTAACTGTCCTCTCTTAACTTCAGAGATGGGTGAACTTATTCTAGAATAGAATTATCTATGAGAGGAATTAACAGGGTAAATTGATGAGGATTAATTAGGGATAGCCATCAGCCATAACTCCAATTTTTATCTCTCTCTAATGCAATTTCAAATCTTTAACAGGAAGGCACATATGTATGTGTGTGTATATGTATATATGTATACACACATGGATATGTATAGATGTGGACAGAGGAATCAGTGCAGCCTCAGCAAGTGTGCAGCTGGCACCAAGCTGTGTGGCACAGTCACTTGCTAGAGGGCAGGGATCCATCCAGAGGGACCTGCACAGGCTGCAGAGCTGTGCCCAGGCCAACCTCAGGACATTCAACAAGGCCAAGTGTAAGGTCCTGCACCTGGATAGGCACAATCCCAAGCACAACTCCAGGCTGGGTGGGGAATGGCTGAGAGCAGCCCTGAGGAACAGGCCCTGGGAGGTGTGGGGTGATGAAAAGCTCAAGATGAGGCTGCAGTGTGAGTGCAGCCCAGACAGCAACTGTGTGCTGGGCTGCAGCAAGAGCAGTGTGGGCAGCAGGGCAAGGGAGGGGATT
>WBNM01008956.1:0-21226 GCA_013399055.1 Ramphastos sulfuratus | reverse complement strand
TGTGATCTGCTCTAGGAGATCCTGCTCTGGCAGGGGGCTTGGACTGGATGAGCTTTGGAGGTCCCTTCTAGCCCCTGACATCCTGTGATTGTCATTTGTGATTTTGCCTGCCTTTCCTTTAGCTGGTGAGTGCAGTCTGGCAGAGCATACTCTCTTCTCAGGGATCAAAGAGCATGTGGGGTGCTTGTTCCTATCCAGTAGTATTGAGGATTTGTACTTTCAGCACCTATGCATCTGAGCTGTCATAGATGGCATATGAAGGAAAGTGACTAAAGCTTATTACTCTAATCACATTTCCCTGGTCAGTGAAGGGCTGGTGAAAGAAATGGAAAAAAAGGAAATAGAAAAAAAGGAGGGGGGGGGAGGGGGGAGGAAGGCAAGCACAGCAAGTGAACATTTTCACATGGTTTTGTGCTTTAAGTGTATGAGGCCTTAAGAGAATTTGGAAAAGGAGGTGGCTGTGGGCAGGGAATGTGTCCTGTACTGATAAAGATAAGGTTGGGTAGGATGTGGATTATCTTGAAATGCAATTTGAATTAATTATTTTCTTCTGGTATCATCACTCTTGAAGGCTCCTGAGTTATTTAATGAGAGAAAGCACATCAGTTAGTCTGCCAAGGCAGCCATACCCATTTCTGTTCCCTGTCAGCTGTTTTCAAGTGTTCAGTCTCACTGCCCAATGTGTCAGAAGCTGAATGCAGTCCACTGAGCTGCATCTCCATCCAGAGATGATAGAAATAATGCAGAAACATGGGGTAGCAAAGGAAATGCTGTTGTTTTTCCCTTGGATTTTCTACCTGGAAACAGTAGACTTGATGGTTATTATCTGGAGAGCATCCCGGAGTGATTCCATTATTGTTCCCAGGGAGGTTGTGGCTGCTCCCTCCCTGGAGGTGTTCAAGGCCAGGTTGGAGGAGGCCTTGAGTGACCTGTTCTAGTGGGAGGTGTCCCTGCCTATGGCAGGGGGTTGGAACTAGATGATCCTTGAGGTCCCTTCCAACCTTACCATTCTATGATTCTATGTATATACATATATATATACACACACACATATATACATATATATACATATGTATACACACACATATGCAATATATATATATATATATATATATATAAGTTGGCTTTCAATGTGAAGGTAATCCTGGCATGTTTTATTCATAGAACACCTTGTGTGTCTCTCCAGGCTGGAAGTATTCCTTGGGTGTATTACAGACAAAGCCTTTCAGAAATAATTTTAACCTGGCTGTTGTTTTGTAGTTTGTTTACTGCCATGGAATCAGTTGAAGTAGTAAAATAGGAGTCAAAAAGAATTCCAAACAACGTGGTGGTTGTTTTTAAAGGAGGTGTTGGTCAGTATTGAAAGTACAACAGATTGAAAAGTAGGAAAAGGGAGATACAGTTAGAAATGGGAAAAAAGTGAAAGAGTCTGGGAAAGACCAAGTAATGCTTGGATACAGGGAGAGAGAAAGGAGAGCACACTCATACTTCATATAAATGACATCATGAGCATTGAGTATAAATAAATACCTATATTTGCTTATTTTATAATTTGGTGTTTTTCTCATGCCACTTTGAAAGGGAGTCTGTACTCATTCACAAAGAGTTGGATTTGAGAGAGAAAGTGAGACTCTGTGGATGGGAATTGCAGTCCCGGTGCGAGCAGGACACAGATGCAGTCAAACACTGTGCTTCAGTTACATTAATTCAGGGTATAATTGCAGTGTACCATGGATCACAGGTACTGAGGTGGCCTGAAAACGTCTGACAAACCACACAGCTCTTTTGTATGTATGTTTGTATTGCATTTTGTGTTTTGGAAACCATTCCTGCAGTCTTAACTATGTCACCTACTGGACAGCCTGGTTCTTGCCATCACCAGGATGAGACTAGATTTAGAATATGGAGAGATCTGATTTAGGACAGCTTATCTATCCTTTATTGGCAATGTATTTGTAGCTATGTTTTGGAGTAACTTTTCTGAAGTAGTATTGATATTTGACTACCTAAATTATTAATAAGACTTGTTATATTTTCAGGTTTCGTGGTATTTTGGATCCAATGTGTAATTGTACTGCATTAATAGTTAAAAATGTTACTATTTGGGTTTTTTTTCTTACTAAATTCTAAGGTAAGCTTATTTGGAGAGAGGGAAAAAAAAAAAGCAAACCAAACACACCTCTCTCTGAATTCTTCTTTTAGTTTATACCTTGAGACTTATGAAAAAGTAATGCAGTCTCCATGGTTTTGTTTGATTTATAGAGTTATGCTACTAAGAGTATTTAAGATTTTTTCCTGTATATAATTTTCTACCTTCTGCTCTATTACCCTTACCTTTGGGTAGGCATAACCCATGTTTTCCACCTTACTGTCTTTACCTAGCATATATTTTATATAGCACACATTGTATAGAGCATATATTATGTCATTCCAGACCTAAATACTTTCCTCAGTGTTTTCCACTCTACTGTCTTTAACCTAGCAAATATTTTATATAGCACATATTATATAGAGCATATATTATGTCATTCCAGACCTAAATACTTTCCTCAGTGTTTTCCACTCTACTGTCTTTAACCTAGCAAATATTTTATATAGCACATATTATATAGGGCATATATTATGTAAATCCAAACCTAAATATTTCCTCAATGTTTTCCACCCTACTGTCTCTACCTAACATATATTTGATATAGCACACATTATAGAGAGCATATAGTATGTCATTCCAGACCTATTGTCCTCAATGTTTTCCACCCTACTGTCTTTACCTAGCATATATTTTATATAGCACATATTATATAGAGCATATATTATGTCATTCCAAACCTAAATACTTTTGCCTTCCCTGTGTTTTCATTCTCCTAGTTAGTCATCTGCTTATGTTTTTGAGCAAAGCTCTCAGCATCTCTCCAGTGCACTGCTGGGATTGTGTGTGTGTGGATTGGCACTTTGAGATAAAGAACTCACCTTTAACTAGTAGGGGATGGCCTCAAGACAAAAAAAAATGATCAGGCATGTGGAAGAAGCTCTGTATCTATAGGAAGGATAACTGGAGGAAGATGAATTGAATCTGCTTTTGTTCACACCTGCACACAGACAGCCTTGTTTTAACAACTCTTTCTGCTCTTAGCCACTCCGCTACCGACTCTTCTGTCTGCACGCTTAGCACTGCAGAGTTTGAATGGCATCAGGGAACCTTCCCTGAGAGCCAGCTCCATTATGGCATTCAGCTCTAATCACATCCAGACTAATGACAGGTATTTATGGAACGTACAGACTCCACGGAACATTCTGTCTTGAAGTCTCCTCCATGTGTGAAGATTGTGTCTCCTCGATTGAGCTATCGCATATCTTATTTTGCGAAGTGCCTTTCCAAAACCAGACGTCACAGACATTTCTGAGACTCTGTGTGCATTGAAAAGGTCTCATTTTTTTAAGAGAAAACTGAAAAGTTTGAGGGGGAAAAAAAGCGGAGTAATTAAGTCCCATCTCTTTGTGCTGTGCTGCTGTTAGGGTTTCAGATGCACATGGCCTTTTGAACACAAAGTTGGTGAAAGATTCCCTTTAATAAGTGACATTACTTACAATGAAAATTCTGTATCACAGCACGATAAACAGATGGTACTTATTTTATTCAGCCTTGCAGTACAGTAGCTGGCTTTCATTTACCTGGTAAGTTTATTCACAGAGGCTCAGTTGTGTATACTACTCTTACACCGCTCTCACACCTCCAGATAAACAACTGAGCCAAATACATGCTGGTTCTACATCAAAGCACTTACTATGCACGTGAAGATTACCTACTGACAGGATGTAAATGTGGTTGAATTTTCATTCCATTATTTTATTCTCAGATTTTAATCTATTTCTATTAACAAAGATCAGCTTTAATCGATTACAAGCTACAGAGTCAGAGAACTTTTGAGTTGCTGGGAATTTTTAGCAGGGTTTCTTCATCAGGAGGACAGAAGTGCTATGGTATCTAAGCTAATCAGTTGATTAATACCTCCTTCTTAACCTTCTTAATCAAAAGAAGTTGTTGCATGACCACAACACACTTTCTGCTCTTTCATTCATATTTGCAACAATTAATATAAAAAAAATTATAAGCCATTTATCTCATCAGCTGAACAGTAAGAAGATACCAGATACCTCCTGCTGTTTCCTTTCCTCTCTTGCTTCTATTAATATTATTCTTCTAACACATTTGAAAAGCTTCACACTGAAAAAAAAAAAAAAGTTTGCAAGTTGGTGGTTTGGGTTTTTGTTTTGGTTTGTTGCCACTTTGATGTGTACATAATTTTTTTTTTCCATAACAAATACTTTGCAAGAGGACTTGTAAAAATGCAGCTTAAAAATATTATTGGCTTCATGGGACTAATATGCAGCCAAATATTGGTACTTTGGGTCTGCAGTCTTCAAAGAGAGCTTCCTTGGTATTCAGTCATGTCCATGCTGACACTGCTGGAGTGCCTTGCATTACCACACCTGGCATATCCTTCACTTGGGACTAAAGTGATTCCAAACATCCTTTGGAAATGGATTTCTCCTAATGCAGTCTATGTCTCAAAGCTATGCATTGTTATGGATATTAAAAAATAATAAAGCAGGGAGTCAGATCCTTTCTAATAACTGCTTTTGACATAGCAGGAATGCTTGCTTCAGGGCTGGGGAGCTGTAACAGAAAGCATTCTCAGAAAACATTGAGTGCTTTGGGTTTCAGTGGTGGTATGAATGATTTATTTAATACTTTCAGCAATCATAGCTGCACTATAGTAATGCAAGCTGTGAGACATGAGGGAGGAGTACATCCTTCTGTTGTACTTCACCCTATGGATTCATTGTACTTGAGCAGACAAAAACAATATTTATATGCCTTTTTTTTTTTACCATGTGAATGCATAAAATTCTTTAAAATGAATAGAAGTTGCATTCATAAAGTGAATAAAAGTTGCATTCATAAAATGCATAAAAGTTGAGACTTTGATCTCCTCTGCTTGCATATTGCACAGTGACACATAGCCCTGACACGTGTTAATTCTGTAAGCAAAAGGAATTGCCTAAAGGTGCACTCTAAGCATGCTTTAAACACTGCTTGTGTTGACAGCAAAGATTTGGTCCAGCCTTGGCATTTGATAGTAGATGAAAATCATAATCTGCCAGCTAGAGAATAAAAGTGTTCAAGCGTAGATCACAGCGCTCATCAGATGAAAATTGAGTGTTGTCTGTCATTTAACTTTATGGACTTTGATTGCTTATTCTAATTTTGTGGTTTTCAATCATATCTTGATATTGACTGTAAAGCATGGATAACATTTTAGCATGCCTTTGTGGTGCATGACCTTCACATCTAGGTTGTTACTCTAACCTCTGCAGCCTTAATGATTTGTGAGCAGCGTTTTACGACTCGTTAGCAAACCGTAGGTTGACATTAGATCAGGCCCTCAGGTATGGTGCCAACAAAGGAACTGTACTGATGTCGTGAAGGATGCATTTGTTCTGCTGCTGGTAGTAGCTTCACAATTCCTTGTAACTGTCATTACTTTTCACGACGAATTCCTCCCATTCTTTGGCCACAAGTAGACTTTCAGTACAGAGAATGGCACCGTCCCTCAGGTGCTCTCCAGTGGCAGTGTGGTTTTGAATGTGAAGTAATGAAGTAAGTAATGAAGAGTTGCTTTGGCATTTCACTTGCATGCATTTGCAGCCACTCAGACTTCTGGGAGATGAGAGTAACTTTTCATTCTGAAAAAGGCTCTGCTGAATTGACTACCAGAGTTACTAGCTGTATGTTCTCTTGCCTCACCTTCTGTATTTTGATCTTGATCATACACCTTTGGCAGAGTGTTATAATAATGCAGCCCTTTCCAGAGTGTGTTATGTGGATTCTGAAATCATTGAGCTTGTATATCCCTTTGCAAACAGAAATCTCTTTTCCTTTTTGCAATCATGAATCAGTTTTCCCTTTTGCAAACAGGAATCTGCTTTCCCTTTTGCAAACAGGAATCTGCTTTCCCTTTTGCAAACAGAAGTCTGTTTTCCTTTTTGCAAACAGGAATCTGCTTTCCCTTTTGCAAACAGGAATCTCTTTGCCCTTTTGCAAACAGGAATCTGCTTTCCCTTTTGCAAACAGGAATCTCTTTTCCCTTTTGCAAACAGGAATCTCTTTTCCCTTTTGCAAACAGGAATCTTTTTTCCCTTTTGCAAACAGGAATCTCTTTTCCCTTTTGCAAACAGGAATCTGCTTTCCCTTTTGCCTATGTGAAGCTTGGTTCAGCATAAATGACGATTTAGTAGCTGAAAAAAATATCTAATAACAGACTTCTTGTTGGTGACATTAAAGTGAATATTCAATGCTTGAAAGAGAGAAATGATACCTGTGTTCAAGTAGAGAACAAAAAGCTGAACAGTCATGAACAAAAGTGTTTGTGCTAGTTAATATATCTTTCACTACCCAGCTTTTTCTCCAGCTTCATTGCATGGATTGACTTTGCTGTCAGTTGTAACTTGTCTTATTTCCTCAGCTCTTACACTAATCCTCTCTTTACTATTCTTTTTCAATAGCAGTAGTTTAACCACTTCTTCCTCAGCTTGCTTTCCTTCTGGTGTCTCTGTTACTTCTTTCCCCACTTACTAACTCTGCTCTGAAGACTTCTCTCAAACAATTTTTGGGCCCTTTCCCTCAGTGTCAGTTTTAACCTTCTGAATACATCCTCTCCTCACGCCCATCTCCTTTGTCTATGTCTGTACATTACACGATGTGATCACAGAAGAAGCGGAATCCTCAAGGAGAAGAAACTCAGGTCTGTCTCTTCTACTGCTTTTCTCTGTGCTTTGGTTTGTTTTGGTTTATTTAAATCATTTTACCTTTCCTGTAGATTTTATTACAGCTCACCTCACATACTTTCCCCTCTCTTCCCCCTCTATATACTTAAATATTCATAGAATCATAGAATGGTCTGGGTTGAAAGCAACCTCCAAAGGTCATCTAGTCCAAGCCCCTATTGACACCGTAAGAATTTCTGAAGCTGCTGTAATTTTTGTTACTTATAAACTATATACTCTAAGAAAAAAAAGCATAAAAATCCAACTCCTGGTGTGTGCTGTACTTTAAAATTTTGATTTGATTTCTATCTTACCAGTCCTTATTTCCCACCCCCTTTAACTGCAATTAGCCTTCAGGATTCCAACTAGCACAGGGAAACAATCTGGAATTTCTTTTATCTTAGTATTCAAAAAACTGCTACCAAAAATATGGCAACTGATCCAAGTAGTTATTTTTCACCCTGAGGAGGGTATTATTTGAGAGCTGAATAATTTAAGTTCAATCTCATGCACTGGGATTTCATAGAAAGCTAAGGTTGGAAGGGACCTCAAAGCTCAGCCAGTTCCAACCCCCTGCCATAGGCAGGGACACCTCCCACTAGCACAGGTCACTCAAGGCCTCATCCAACCTGGCCTTGAACCCCTCCAGGAAGGGAGCAGCCACAACCTCCCTGGACAACCTGTGCCAGTGTCTAACCACCCTCACTGCAAACAACTTCCTCCTAATATCCACTTTCAATCTCCCCTCTGCTAGTTTAAAAACCATTCTTCCTCATCCTGTCATTGCAACCTGTCATTGCAAGACCTTGTCAATAGTCCCTCCTCAGCCCTCCTGTAGCCCCTGTAGATACTGGAAGGCTACTTCAAGGTCTACTGGAAGCCTTCTCTTCTCCAGGCTGCAGAGCCCCAACTCTCTCAGCCTGTCCTCAGAGCAGAGCTCCTGCAGCCCTCTGAGCATCTTTGTGGCCCTTTGTGAAGCCTACAACAACTAAGAAACTCTGTTAAGGATAGGTAACCAAACTGGAAGAGCTCAGGAGGACCAAACAGTAGAAGCATCTGGTAAATAATCTATTGGAGAAAGCAAAGACAGTAGAAGACAAGGATCAGGGTTCTTTGGATTAGCTCTTATCTTACAGAATCATGAGAGGTTTGTCAAGCCTTCCAAGAGTGAATCTGCTGTGATACATTTACCCTTTGGAAGCAGAACTTGACAGCTCTCTGGTTTGTGAGTTATTTTTATAGTCCATATTCAGTGACACACTTTGGTTGAAGGACCACAATGGTGCTTTGGTTTATTTCCATCTTCCTTAAGCTGAAGAGAAATTTCTGGATGGCATTTGTAATATTTTAGTGCAAACATCACAAAATAGTTTAGGTTGGATGGGGCCTAAAAGATCATCTAGTTCTAACCCCCTGCCATAGGCAGGGAATTATGGTTAAATGGCTTGTGCATCTCTAAAGGATTCTGTGATAATTTGGTAGGTGTGTTTGAAATTTGATGGCTCAGAGTGTGACTGAGACATTTAAAGAGCCTAAATTGTATTTGGTCAGCAAAACCCAATGAGATAGGCAACTCCAAGTTCAGTCTAAAGTACTTAGCATGCTACTTGGTCTGTCATGTTGGATGACTGGGAGGCTCTTGGTCCTTGTTGTAAATTTTGGTTAGAATTAAGCCCAGAAAGCCAAGGCCTCAGAATCCAGCCCCTCAAATAGCCATCTGTGCTGAACCATGTAATCTGCTGAAGGAAAAACAGGAAAGAAATCAGATTATATAATTAAAAAAATGAGAGAGCAATTGGGCAAAAGAAGAGCAGCACTGCACAGAGATTTTTTGATCAGTAAAGGTTTGCTAGGTGAATTCTGATTCTTGCATGCAGGTGGGTGCAGCACTGTTGTTTTGTGTGTTCTTTGGTTAAATGTTTGCCCCTGTTTCTGGTGGTTGAGATGCTAGTGAGGATGTCCTGCATGCTTCAGATGCCTGAAGAATCTCTATTAATAGCTGTTTGCTTTTCTGGAAGCAGCAGCAGCAGAGTTATCACCAAAGCCTGTGTCTGTTTCCAAGTGAACTGTTCTGTGGTTAAGCTGTGGAGTGTACCAGTGGTGGGAAGTCAGAGGAGCTTGCACACTTGGCAAGCAGGGGGATGGGCAGCCTAACAATAGTGTGCTCAGGCTTTCATGAAGGCAGTGCAGAGCTTACAGCGTGGCTGATGGCAATGGATTTTTAGGGGTGCAGACTGTAAAGGCTTCACTGCCTCTCAGCTATTTTCCTTTTGCTACTGCACACCATTGATAGAGGGAGCAAGTGGCAGAATTCTTTGGAGAAGCAAATGGAATATTTGAGCTAATATTTGTCTTACTGCTTCTTTCTTTTTTAGTGTTTTTTTTTTTTCTTCTCTGTGGCCACTCAATATTTTTCGAAGGCCGTTACGATATATGTGCATCTACACCCTTAAACACAGCCAGGCTGGGGGACTCCACCACCTCCCTGGGCAGCTCATTCCAGTCCCTGACCACTCTCTCCAGGAAGAGCTTTTTCCTAATGTCCAATCCAAACCTCCCCAGTCTCAGCTCAAGGCCATTCCCCCTTGTTGTGTCTCCAGTGACCTGTGAGCAGAGCCCAGCAGCAGCCTCTCCACAATGTCCCTTCAGGTAGCTGTAGACAGTAATGAGGTCTAATACTCATTGGACACTTCATGTGGCCTGCAGTATTCAAACAGAAACACCCCACAGCACCCCAGTGGCTGGCTGGGCAGTGGAGTGGACTCAACTTGTGATCTGAATGGTCACCAGTTCACAGTGCACCTGTGGATGGCAGTGAGGTGGCCTCAACTTATGATCTGAATGGTCACCAGTTCACAGTGCACCTGTGCTGGGCTGTGCACAAAGGCAGCAAAGACAAAGCTTCACAGAGTTAACTGCAAAAACCACTTTGGAAAAGAACCCACATACCATTAGAAAAGAAAAAGATGGTCAAAGCCCTAATCATCACTTTAATAAACATGCAAAATAGATCTTCCCAGCTTGCTGCAAAAGACCTTTATCCTTTACTGGCTGCGTTGATCTATCCCTCGTGATGAAGACCTGAGCTGACCCTGTCAGTTTCTGAGCTCATGATTCTAGAGATTCTTTAACTTCCTAGCTTAGATCACCACCCCCTCTTATTCAATTCTTTTGCTAAGCAGTGCCATGGCTTCTGCAAATAATCCCAAATCCCATTGTTAACAGGGTCTAAGCCCTGCGATAAAAAGTTGTTTGACTGCTGAGAAATGTCCCCTGGGTTTACAGCCTTTGTTTAGTGTGTCCAGCTTGAAGCCAAGAATACAAAAAGCCCAACACAATCACCAAGCAATTGTCAAATAGAAAGCAGGAATGCAAAGGCATGCTTCCACACCAGGCAGCTGGCTAACTGAGATTGTCTTCATTCTAGCATTCCCTTTTAAGGGCACTGACTTCAATTAAATGCAAGCAGTAACAGAAAAACACCTTAGCCTGTTTTTTATTTTTGGTTTTTTTTTCTCTTGTTCCACATTTTTGTAGCTGTGAGTCATAGAATCATAGAATGGTNCTCCCACTAGCACAGGTCACTCAAGGCCTCCTCCAACCTGGCCTTGAACACCTCCAGGGAGGGAGCAGCCACAACCTCCCTGGGCAACCTGTGCCAGTGTCTCACCACCCTCACTGCAAACAACTTCCTCCTAACATCCACTTTCAATCTCCCCTCTGCCACTTCAAACCCATTGCCCCTTGTCCTGGCATTACAAGACCTTGTCAATAGTCCCTCCTATAGCCCCCTTCAGATCCTAGAAGGCTACTCTAAGGTCTCCTGGAAGCCTTCTCTTCTCCAGGCTGCAGAGCCCCAAGTCTCATAGCCAGATCTACTGGTACCTCTTAGAAGGAGCAGCCCATTACAGGACCAGGGAAGTCTGCCTGTGTGCCCTGTTCTATGAAATGCCAGTGGCCATTATTATAGCAATGGCCACTGTGATGGTGGAAGAAGGTTTTGGGAGAGGATCTTTCAGCACTTCACTCTCTCCATCCCTAGAGCTCATCTCTGCATTTCATCAATGTCCTCCAATATATCTGCTTTCAGATGAAACTGAAAACTTGGAGTTATTCCACACAGAAATGTCTCCTTCATGAGAATATTTATCTTTTTTTCCTTTCCTTATTTTTTAATCCAAACTGTTTAATTCTGAAAACTTTAGTTCTTAAATTGAGATACATCACAGGATGCAGTACACACTCTTCACTTGGCAAGCCAAGGTTAAAGGAAGCCATGTAGAAGAACATTAACTGAAGAAACCAGGTAAATAGGAATGGACAGAGACTTTTAGGCATGACTGGTGCCTGGTGCCATTTTATATTGTTCAGATCAGTTTGCTGGGTTTCAGCATTTTAAAGACATTAAGGCTCTAGAGCTTTTTTTTTTGATTTGGGCACCCAATGACTGGAGGAACCAAAAGCTTACTATTACTTTAGTATCAAGATCCTGAACCTACTATGAACTCTTTTTTAAGAGGTGCTGGCGAGGACCAGAGCTGCTGCTGCTGTTTTATTTGTTCAGTGGGCAGTTGATACTGTTCTGTTGTGCTGAACTGAAGTGGGATCTTTCTCAACTCCATCTTCTGTTCATTCTCACATTTCTTCAGGCAGATCTCCACAACAGAACCAAAAGCTTAGTGTAGAGAGCAGAATCCACTGTGCTGACCTTCCCTATGAAAATCTAAAGGATTTACTTATATATTTATAATCAGTATATATACTGATTGATATATATAATGCAGCACTTCAATTACACTTAAAAAAATTAGGACTATACTTGAATTTTGTTGTTAATATTATAGCATTTCTCCCTATAAATCAATTTGGAAATCTCTTTGCTTGTTCAGCGTGGAGCAAGAGCAAATGAAAGCCAGACAGGGTTGCATATCCCTTGTTTTGACAGTGTCTTTATAGGCTCATGGTTGAAAGACACCCAGATGGATGGGTGGATGGATGGATGGACTTGCAGGCATTTTTAAAAGGAGTTATTGTAAATACTATTTGCATATGAAATCACTCTGAAATGTCATCCTTCCGTCTGAGCTCAAACACTAGGCTATTTGAACGACTCTTCATTTTCATCTGCTTTGCCCTCTATGGTATTGCTATCAAATGACTTTCTGCTGTAGAAAGTAATGAGGCAGTAGAGGACAGTGTTGTATTTGTAGCTTTTAAATTGGTGACCTTAATTTAAAATTAAAAGTAACAAAATTGAAAGCTTGAGAAGCAAACACAACTGCTTCTCTCTTCCTGCTCTTTTCCTAGCAGTGCCCACACCCATACAGATAATATAGGTCAGGGCCCTTGCAGAAGAATGCAAAAGGCCTTATTTATAAACTGTGTTCATGGAGTAGGAAAGGCCAGGGAATGGGAGAGGTTAAAAGGCCGGATTTGGTGTCCACTGATTTCTAGAAGTGTGATCTTATGCCTTGCCATATCTGTTTCCCATTAATTTGCCTAACAACTCCAGTAGGAGCAGAAGAACCTTGACCCCACACAGGGTGGGATGGCAGCTCCTGTCCAAGTGTGGCACATCATTTATGCTCTCTGCAGGAGCATATTTTCCTTTCTTACCCTTCTACTTTTCCCCAGTATGATGTCTCTTCAAGTATAACTTCATGCTCTGCTTTGATGCCTATCTACAAAATACTATTTCCTTAAAATGTAACAACTCTTCCCTCTTCATTCTGTGTACTGTACAGTACTGGGTACTGTAAAAGCAGATAATAATTTTGTGAGCAACCCTCAGTAAAAAAGGAATGAAATTCTCCTAATGCATGCTGTTTCTGGTTTGTAGCTTGGAGGGGTTGGCTCCACACTCATGGAATTGTTTTAATTGAATTTAATATCGTTTTGACTTACAGTAAGAGAAGAGAAACAGAGTCTGGCTAAAAAAAAAAAAAATTAATGCATTTCTAATCAAAGTAAATTTTATTTGACTTAAAATTCTTTCACATTAATTACAAAGCTTGGATTTCAGAGTGCAGTGTTTCTGGGCTGCCAAACTATTTGATAGCAATCCAATGTGTTTGCATTTCTTTGTGACAGAGGAGTGCCCCTGAGCCATTTACAACCTTTGCTATGCATTCAGAGCATTTGCTGGCATCAGTTAGCCGGAGTCGTGTGCATTAACTGGCTTCTGAGCATTGCTGTTAGTGTCTTTTGTTCTTCATCATTATTCACTCTGACACAAGCTGCAGCAGTGTCATTAGTAAACCTTTTAACCTGCAGAAGCTAGGCAAATGGATTAAACCAAGGAAGAGCTGAAGTAATTACTGCAAACCACTCTGACACATACAATTCTGATGCCTGAACCCTGCATTTTGTGTGTGCGCTGCATAAAACATAACAGCACAAGCAAGTTTCCCACTTCAACTTTTCGTGTCAGCTTGTTCAAGGAAAATGTAAACTAACTATGTCTGACCCCTGCCTTGTTCTCTTTCGTGTTGAGTGTGTTGATGATTCTGGAAGTGCACAAAATACCCATGTGAGTCTTCAGTAAGAGTGCACAAATGAAAGCATGCAGCGAACATGCCTCTGGATGTAGCCTACCATGCTTGGTTGTTGACTAAACTCATCAAATTAAATTAATTTGCTGGGATTTATTAATTTTTTTCCTTTTATTTTAAATGCATGATTTATGTTACTTTTATTGTTATTATTATTTCTGCATTTTCTCTCTCCCCCTTTTTTTAAATTATTTTTGTTTTACCTATTGCTTTCATTTGTTTATAGAAGAAAAGAAAGCAGATCCAGAGAATGGGGACACAGGTAGGGTGACTTATTCAAAATATTATCATGCTTTTGCCCTTAAGTTCTTTGATCTATTATGTGCAAGCAAATATTTGCCTTTGAGTTGGATCACTGCATTGAGGGTTTCAACATGGACACTAGGAAATAAGGACAAAGAAAGGGCTTCTCCAAATCTATTTCCTTTGCTTTATTAAGGGAGTCAGACCAGGGTGAGAAATGAGAAGAGACCAGAATCAGCTAAGAAGGCTTTCTTAGACTTCTGTTCTGCCCTTCTTAGACTTCTGTTCTGCCCTTCTTAGACTTCTGTCCTCTCCACTGCAGGCACAGTGTGCTCACCTCCACACTGACTTTTTCCTTTCTATTAGAAGCTTCTGACTTAAAAAAAATCTCAGTGTGTCTTACTTTCCCCCCATGCCTAAGCTGCTGTGCCTCCCAAATTTTGCATCCCTCTTGTCCATGCCTAACCAAAACTGCCTGTCATAATATTTTAAGAGCAACTCCACTGTACTTCCATACCCCAGATTTTCAGTTTCCTGCCTGTGCTCCAGAAACCTCATTGTACAGCAAACACATCACCATCATCTATAGTAGCTAATCAATAATTCCCACTGGAGAAGGGAATGAAGCAAAGAATGAAAGAACACAGATACCAGGGTTGGTATTTTTTGGGGTTTTTGGGGTTCTTTTTAATAGGTAGGTTTTCCTTAGGCTAAAATGGGTGATAAAGACATTTTGTCATCCCTTTTGTCTGGACCACAGACTATCATCTGAAGAGTCTTACCTTAGAAATTTAGAATCATAGAATCACAGAATGGTAAGGTTGGAAGGGACCTCAAGGATCATCCAGTTCCAACCCCCTGCCATAGGCAGGGACACCTCCCACCAGTACAGGTCACTCAAGGCCTCATCCAGCCTGGCCTTGAACACCTCCAGGGAGGGAGCAGCCACAAACTGACCACCTGTAGAATATCCTGTAGTTAAAGTTGTATTTCTTTATCTACTGGGTGCATTTCCATAGACAAAACTAAAGGTTAAAGTGCAATTTATGTGGCTAAAGGCTTGATTTGCTTTAGTCCCTAGTGCTAAGCTCTGGCACAAATTGGTCTCTTCCTACAGTCCTCATGGAACCGAGGGCAGGTTCCAGAGTTGCTGTACACATTGCCTTGGTGCCTGACTCTGGCATTTAAGAACTGTTTGCACTGTGCTGCTTTCCCTCAGCATGCTCCCTTCTGAAGATGAGGAGAATGGCTGCTACTGAATCAGCAGCTGACTTTGCATGTGCTGATGGAAACCCCACTGAGCCAACCTGCAGATCATGTTTTTGGTGGTTTGGGTTTTTTTGTTTGTTTTGTTTTTTGTTTGGTTGGGTTTGTTTGTTTGTTTTTTGTTTTTTTGGTGGTTTGTTTTGGTTGTTTGGTTTTTTTTTTTTTAACACTGAATAGTTCAAAACAAGCAAAACTCCAAATGTTGCCCATGGTGTAATGATCCCAGCTCCATTACAGGGGCTCAGCCTACCTTGTGCTACCAGTGTGAAAGCTTATGCCACACATTTTCAGTGCTATGAATACATACTAGTTAGAGGCAAGTTAGCTCTGATTTGTCTGCACCTACCATGTATCACCTCCTGATCACAGTGGAGACCTTAATACAGGACTGATGTTCAGCCTGGGTTGCCAAAATCAAGTTAGGAGCTGAAGCTTCCTACCAAACAGCTACTGAACGCTCTGGAAGTACTTTCTGCTCTAGCTAAACCTTCTCATGCTGCCTTCAGCTAAGTGATCTGCCAGCAGAAGCAGAGATGATGATAACCTTGCATTTCCACCACCTGAATGGGCAGCACTGCCATGCTTTCCCAACCTTCCCACTCCCACTCAGATCGCAGCTGCATCTGGCTTAAGTTGCAATGGAGCTCAGCCTGCGGCAGGCAGTAACCCTGCACACTCTTTCCACGTGTCACATCCATGCACACCACTAAAGCTGATCTTCTGCATTATGAACTTGCTACTGCCCTCAGGATTCTCTGGTTTTTTGGTTGGGTTTTTTTTTTGTTTGTTTGTTTGTTTGCTTTTGCATTTAAGTGAGTTAACCTGTTAAAGGCAGTTTCAGAAATACGTAGCAGGGCAGATTTTCTTTTAATAAGATTATATGGGAATTGAATATTGATGGTTTGGGAGTTTTGGTTTGTTTTTTCCCTAAATTTTGCTGTCTTGTTTTTATCCTGAGATTAAACAGAGGGTTATGCTCCCCTTTCCAATGGCACAGTTCATAGAATGGTAAGGTTGGAAGGGACCTCAAGGCTCATCTAGTTCCAACCCTCTGCCATAGGCAGGGACACCTCCCACTAGTACAGGTCACTCAAGGCCTCGTCAAGGATCATCTAGTTCCAACCCCCTATGTCACCCTGAAATTTGACAGAGTGTCCAGAGACAAAAAATGTGATGATTGAATATGAAAACTTAATAATAAAAATGGGAGGGGAAAAAAAAAATCCCTTTCAGTGAAAAATGTCTCCTTTATGTCACTGAAGGATGACAAGTGGAGATTATTTTTTATTCATTATTCTACATTGATTTGTTGTTGTTATTATTATTATTATTATTGTTATTTTACTACCAACCCACTTCTGTCATTGGAAAAAGAAAAAGATCATTTTCTAGTTGGAAAAAAAGGAAAAGATCATTTTCTGGTTGGAAAAAGAAAAGTATAATTTTCTAGTTGGAAAAAAGAAAAATAACATTTTCTGGTTGGAAAAAAAGAAAAAGATCATTTTCTGGTTGGAAGTTTTTTGTTTTTTTTTCCAAGAGGAAAAAAGCCATCTTTGGAGCTTTTAAAAGTAGATCCTTATAAAATCCTATTGTATCTTAATGATAAGTGGGCAAATACCATTTTGGAATCTAAAATGGCTGAGGGAGATTGTGATAAGGAGGAGTAGTTTTATTTTAGCAATTTTCATCAAATTTTTTTTCATTTTCATCATTTTTCACTTGTTTCTTCCTTATAAAACACTGTTTCTTTGAAAATGCTGCTTCTTCTCTTTAATTAATGTTCTGGGCTTTCATTTTTGTTAAAAGCTGTGATGAAGTTTTTGATTTGTGTAGGGAGTAAAGAAGAGGAGTGTGGTTACAGCAATCAGAAGCCATAATGCCTATAGCTAGCAGTGCACTTTAGCCTCATCACATTCCCTCTTCCTTCCAGATTTCCTGGATTGAGCAGGCAGCTCTCCTAGTACATGCCACTGCTCTTACTGTTGTCCATAAAGAGGATATGAAACTCAGTGACCCTGAAGAGGCCCTTTGCAAAGCCTCACTTTACTATTAGCTTATGGCTTAGGACTGAGGTTTAGAGTTTAAATCAGGTTTATGTTGTACACAGGAATCTGATATTCCCATCTCAGTTCCCTAAAGTGCAGGCTGCTCAATACATGCAGCACTCAGAAACTGCCACTGATGATTTGTGGGGTTTTGAAATCAAAATCCTGGATGACTTTTGTGTTAAGATTATGAAGAGTTTAAGACAAATGAATCCTTTTTAGCATTCAGTGGAGAGTATAAACTCTGGGTTTATACCATGTGGGAGTGAATCAAGCCTGTGTGTGTATAATAGACAAGAGTTTGTCTGAACACTTTTATTTCTTATGGCCTTCTAATTTTTTAATTCTGGGCTGCTGTCTTTTTCTCTCTTTTTTTTTTTTTTTTCCCCCTCTTTGTTTTTAATTTGTCTCTCTTCTACTTCAGCTTTGGCACTTACTTCCTTATTGCTTTACACAGTCAATTGTGATGTTCCACCACCAGTTGGATAATACCAACTGCTGCCCAGATCACGTAACAAGAACCCATCCCTAGCTCAGACTAATCCTTTGGTCCAATCATTTGGTAATTGCATTTGGTCCAAGAAGAGTGAATGCTGTGAATCTGTGTGTCACCAGCTTGCAAGAGTGATGCAATTGGATGGATATTTAACATTCCTTTAGACAACCTTTAAATTGGTCTGAGCAGACTAATCATATGCTTAAAGAGTAAACTGTCTGTGCCAGCCTGTGGTTGCTACTTGGTCAGCAATGTAAGTGCAGAACCACCCAANATTCTGCTCCCTTGCTTAGCTTTTGCTCTCCTCTTACAACTTTGCTGTGAATCTGTGTGTCACCAGCATGTAAGAGTGATGCAGTTGGATGGATATTTAACATTCCTTTAGACAACCTTTAAAGTGGTCTGAGCAGACTAATCATATGCTTAAAGAGTAAACTGTCTGTGCCAGCCTGTGGTTGCTACTTGTTCAGCAATGTAAATGCAGAACCACCCAATCCAAACAGGTTGCCTTTGCTATCCCTTTTTTTTTCCTGTTGTCAAATGAAAGATAGGTTTCTCTTGAATATTTTAAACAGAAAAAAAATTACTCTATACAAACATTGTGTTCCCTTACACTCTTTTTAAAATCTCTTTTCATTTGAAGAAGGCACAACACTTACTAAGGTTCTGCTGCCTTGCTTAGCTTCTGCTCTCCTCTTACAACTTTTGGGGTGTTTTGGCAAACTATAATTCAGACATTAAAGTTATCCACACTGTAATTTCAGTAGATGCTAAAACTTTCACCAGCATAACTTTTAAACTTGGGATTGAGGACTACTTCTGTGTTTATTTATTTTTTTTCCCCCTTTTTTGTCTCTCTTTAACCTAACAGGTGCGATGGACGTGGAAGAGAGGAATCGGCAAATGAAAATGAGCAAGTACAAACAGGTAGCAGGATCAGATTCCAGGCTGGAACAAGATTTTCATTCTAAGGCAAGGGAGTTTTGTTTTGAAAAGCACCAAAAATATCCACTATCCATTAGAAGCTAATAGAGGAAGTGGGAGGTGGTTTCTTCAGTATAAAAGTATTGGAAATGTGCAGCAAAACCTTTAAGGTAGAAGTGATCTGGTTTGCTTAAGAAGGATAAGTTAAAGCAAATAAAAGTAGAAGTGTAAGTATCCATTGGAAAGATGTAAACTGGATGTTAGGAAGAAGTTCTTGACAATAAGAGGGTTGAGACACTGGCACAGGTTGCCCAGGGAGGTGGTGGAGCACAGAAGCACCCAATGTGATCGAAGATCACATTGGGTGCTTCTGTGCTCCACCACCTCCCTGGAGGTGTTCAAGGCCAGGCTGGATGAGGCTTTGAGTGACCTGTTCTAGTGGGAGGTGTCTCTGCTTATGGCAGGGGGGTTGGAAGTGGCTGAGCTTTGATGTCCCTTCCAACCTAAACCATTCAAGAACAGCAGGACCAGGATTTAAAATCTCGAGGAGAAGGAAAAAGAGAGGTTTATTGAGTGACAGCTGTAAGGAGAGCTGACAAAACCTGCTCACAGCTTTCATATATTGGAACACAGAGATTATCCTGATCTGTTGAAAACTCCAACATTCAGTGTTACTTCATTTAAGAGTGGCTCTTGGAAAGGTGTTGCACACAGCAACAAAAAGCTTCTAAGCCAGCTTCACACAGCAACAAAAACCTCTAACCCAGCTGTGGTCATTTGCCAAAACTCTGGATGGTGAACAGCCTCAAACATAGCATCCAAGATTTCCTGCTATCTGGAGCAGGGTCATGTCACATTAGAGTGTGCTGATGAAAACAATGCTTCCAATTTAAACTTCTATTATGCCAAAATAATTTAGCCTCCTCTAAAAGACTTCAAGCAATTGAGGTCAGATTGGGAGTAGAAAACATTAAAACTCTTGACCTATTAAAGCTGACTTGAGGTGGTTTAGGCTTTTATTTCCAGGGTGCAGCTCCTTGGACTGACAGGTTTACTGTAAACTGAGCCATTTAATATTTATTTATATTAGAATCACAGAATCATAGAATGGTAAGGTTGGAAGGGACCTCAAGGATCATCCAGTTCCACCCCCCTGCCATAGGCAGGGACACCTCCCACTAGCACAGGTCACTCAAGGCCTCATCCAACCTGGCCTTGAACACCTCCAGAGAGTTTGTGGAGCACAGAATCACCCAACATGATCAAAGATCCCATTCTGTGCTTCTGTGCTCCACAACCTCCCTGGGCAACCTGTGCCAGTGTCTCACCACCCTCACTGCAAACAACTTCCTCCTAACATCCACTTTCAATCTCCCCTCTGCCACTTCAAACCCATTCCCCTTGTCCTGGCATTACAAGACCTTGTCAATAGTCCCNCTCCAGAACTGCACATAGTTTGCCTCGAAAAATCTTTCTAGTGGTTTCTCAGTTCCTAAGTGTCTATGCAAGATGCATTGGTAAGAGGGAAGGGTCAGGGAGGGAGCTCTCATGGGTTTTTGTGTAAGACCATGACAAATCCAGACCATGGATCTGGTTCATTAGGAGAAAACACTGAGCAGCTGTCTGGTCTGGGTGGAGCCTCCCTGTCACTCTGAGCACTCAGATCATCTAATCAATCATGCTCATTGGTGATAAGTGAGGAACTGTACTGCTCACTTCTAGAGTGGTTGGCATTGGAATAGGCTGCCTGGGGAGTTGTAGAGTGGTTGGCATTGGAATGGGCTGCCCTGGGAGGTGGTAGAGTCCCCATCCCTGGAGGTGTTTAAGAGGAGGCTGCATGAGGCACTTGGTGCCATGGGTTAGTTAATTAGAAGGTGTTAGGTGCTAGGTTGGACTCAGTGATCTCAGAGGTGTTTTCCAACCTGGTTAATTCTGTGATTCTGGCCCATTGTGCTTCTATTTTCAATCAAGTATTTTATTGTCCTGCAGGGAAAAAAAAAAAATAGTGGAATAAATTACTGATGTTACACTTCTGCTTCTTGTAATTTGAGGAGCTGAAGTTCAGTTATAAGACTTTAAAAGTGTGGTTACATTAAATTCTTGATTTGAGCTCTAGACCCATGGCAATATACAAACCATCTCTTCTTTCATTACTGGTTTTTAGCAGACTATTTTTGCTGATGGGTTAAAAGGAATTCAGTGGCTTTGAGTACAGGTGAGGTGGGTTGCTGTGATCTCTAATATCGTCTTCTTTAGTCAGTGATATGCAAACTCCCAGAAAAGGTATCTGGTGCTGTCATTTTTTTTTTCATTTAATACAAGTTCTTTTTGTTTGGTTTTGATGCTCTTACAGTTTTTTTTTTTTTTTAATCATGACTATCTGTGTCTCTCTTAGAGATTTAGGGTGTTCTTAAATGTAATCCTGTGGTTAAAATGAATTCTGCATTTACATCTCACGATTATGGCTGAAATAGAAACATCTGAACTTAGACTGCTGCTGGCTGCCTCTCTCTGCCAGCAGGTACCCTCTCTGGTCACCAATTTTCCTGCTTTTCATGTAAGCTCCTGTTGCTAATCATGTATCTAGAAAGCAGAGGTTACTGCCCCCTCAGGGGTCAGTACTGGGACCAGTTCTGTTTGATCAACGACCTGGATAAGGGCACAGAGAGCACTGTCAGCATGTTTGCTGGTGGCACAAAACTGGGTGGAGTGGCTGAAACACCACAGGGTTGTGCTGCCATCCAGTGAGACTTAGGCTGAGAGCTGGGCAGGGAGAAATTGAATGAAGTTCAGTAAGGGCAAGTGTAGAGCCTTGCACATGGGAAAGAACCGTCCCAGGTATCAGGATAGGATGGAGAGCAGTGAAGGAGAAA
>WBNM01008952.1:100060-132688 GCA_013399055.1 Ramphastos sulfuratus | reverse complement strand
AGGACAGGGAACTGCTTAAGAGAATCCATCAAAGAGCCACAAAAATTATTAAGGGAATGGAACATCTTCTTTACGACAAGAGACTCAGGGAGCTGGGGCTTTTTAATCTGGCAAGGAGGAGTCTAAGGGGTGACCTCATTAATGTTTATAAATATGTAAAGGGTGAGTGCCAGGAGGATGTAGACAGGCTCTTCTCAGTAATGCCCAATGACAGGAAAAGGGGCAATGGGTCGAAGTTGAGGCATAGGAAGTTCCATGTAAGCATGAGGAAAAAACTTTTCACTGTGAGGATGACGGAACACTGGAATAGGCTGCCCAGGGTGGGTTGTGGAGTCTTCCTCTCTGCAGATATTCAAAACCTCCTGGTTGCATTCCTGCTCAATCTGCTTTAGGTGGTCCTGCTCTGGCAGGAGGGTTGGACTATAAGATCTTTTGAGGTCACTTCCAACTCCTAACATTCTGTGATTCTGTGATACATAGATGGCTGTAGGAATTCACCTTTAGCTGGGAACTTTCACCACAAAGCAGGGCTGCTAATGTGAGTACAAAGGATATCTTTTCATTAGTGCTTTGGAAAAAAATATTCCTGCCACAATTTATGAAAGTCACTTTGCAATGTACTCAAAGTATATCATCAAAGTTACTCTTTCTTCATGTGTTTCTCTCTTAGTGATGTTTTCAGAAAGCACATGTTTAGCTTCAATGTAATGCCTTTGTAGAGGTGCTTTGTTGAAGAATGTTGGACGTAGAACACTGACCTGAAAGTAATGTGGCAGAGACTGTTGGATGAATTAGAACATTTGGATTTATGGTATTAATATAAATTGCCATCTTTCCTAAAATATGGATAACATTAGAACAGCATTCAGTGAATAAAGTTGTGCTAGTGCGAAACTGCACAAAATCAGCTGGAGGACATGCTGTTCTTACAGGGGCTGGATTTATTTTTCAGTACTTGTGATCTGCCACTGATAAACCATTTCTTGTAATGCGGATGTATCAGCCTTCTTGCCATTTTCATTTGTAGCCCACTGCCTCCTTATGCTCTGCCAAATTCTGACAGCAGTAGTGTACTAAAATCTTTGCAATCGTTACCCCTGGGGAATGCAGTCAAATGTTTCAAGCCATTATTGTCATCTAGAGAGCTACTAGATAAAATATTTTCCTGCATCTCCATTTTCTGAGTCTTTTTACAAGAGATTGGAAGTCAGGTCTCTTCTGCCAGAGCAGTTTTGAGGTCACACAGAATAAGGGCATATTGTATTCTCAGTCTCCAAGCTAATTTTCCAACTTAAACTACTGATTTATTTTTCTTTTATTATTGATATTATTTGCCCCAATTAGTCTTCTGTGTGGTAGGAAAAGTTATGTATCTTGCGTTGTTACTAATATCTTGCACTATTACTGATATGACCCTAAAAAGTAGACAATATCATTCCAGAACCATTGAAGAAAACTATGAAGGAGGTAATATTTTGGTTTGTGTTACATGGGAAGGTGTGGAAAGCTACAAAATCTCAATTTGTAGACTGGTGAAGTTGGCGAGATCCTCTAGGAGAAAACATGGCATAATGGTAAAATCTTTGAACTTTTTTTGTGTGCTGGCGTCCACACAGATCTGGATGTATAAATGAGGGTGAGTATACATGGTGTGGGTGTGTGTACATTCAGAAACTGAGAGGAAAGTAAAATCTCTAGAAATGAGAGGTTGGAAAATTACTTCATTAGTTATTTATTTCCCCTGCCTGAAGAAGCTCTTCTGAAATTCATTTAGGGTAAATATTTTTATTCCTCTATTTTCCATTTTTTCCTTCTGTCTTTCAGTATCTGAGGACTGCTTGCAAGCCAACACAATGGCACTGCTGCCATGTTCACCTTAGATAAAACAACCTTAGTTTATCAATACTGAACCTCCTAGCATTTGAATATCACAGACCAATGGAAGTTATACAGGTTAAGAGGTGATCTGCTAGAGAGCAGCCCCCGTGGAGAAGTACCTAGGAGTCCTGGTGGACAAGAAGTTATCCATGAGACAGCATTGGCCAAGAAGGCCAATGGAATCCTGGGGTGCATTAAGAAGATTATGTCCAGCAGATCGAGGGAGGTTCTCCTCCCCCTCTACTCTGCCCCAGTGAGGCCTCACCTATAATAGCGCATCCAGTTCTCGGCTCCCCAGTTCAAGAAGGACAGGGATCTACTTCAGAGAATCCAGCAGAGGGCTAAAAGGGTGATTAAGGGACTGGAGCGCTACCTTATGAGGAAAGGCTGAAAGACCTGGGGCTTTTTAGTCTGGAGAAGAGAAGACTGAGAGGGGATCTAATAAATATTTATAAATATCTGAGGGCTGGGTGTCAAGAAGGAAGGGACAGCCTCTTCTCACTCTTGCCCTGTGATGGGACAAGGGGCAGTGGATGTAAAATGTGGCACAGGAAGTTCCACCTCAACATGAGGAAGAACTTCTTTGCTGTAAGGGTCACAGAGCACTAGAACAGGCTCTCCAGAGAAGTTGTGAAGTCTCTTCTCTGGAGACATTAAAGACCTGTCTGGATATGCTCCTGTGCAACATGCACTAGATTATATGTGGTTCTGCTTTGGCAGGACTGTTGGATTCAAAGATCTCCAGAGGTCCCTTCCAACCCCTAATATCCTGTGATCCTGTGATTTCACACAGCAGTGTAATCATCACACAGTAGATGTGTGTTCAAGTTATGATGTGTGCAGCAGCCAGGACTAGGGATCCCCAGCTGTTTGCCTCACAAGGTATACTGCCATTATAAAACACAGACAACAGTTCCCACCAAGTTTCCTTCACTGCTGTGCAGCTACTAACAGGAAAACAGGAGCTACCTCTGAATTTTAACACACAGCATGTTTGCGTGTTCATGTGTTCAGGGATTTTCATCCCATATTAACTTAAGGATCTGCAGGTTTGAAAATCTCATAGAACTTCCTTAGTTTTCTCCAAATGATTCTCAGTAGGGGAAGAGTAATACTTTAAATATTTAAAGTATAAATCTCTCTCATTGTTTCTACGACCAGTGTTTCCCATAGCTTCTGTGGGAATGCACAATGTCATCTGTTAACTGATCCAAGGCAATATTATTTAGGTAGTCACATTAATGTGTGCTTTTTCTTAACTTTTTAATTTTTTTTTTTTTTTTTAATTCTTGTTTGTTCTCTTNAGGGATCCCCAGCTGTTTGCCTCACAAGGTATACTGCCATTATAAAACACAGACAACAGTTCCCACCAAGTTTCCTTCACTGCTGTGCAGCTACTAACAGGAAAACAGGAGCTACCTCTGAATTTTAACACACAGCATGTTTGCGTGTTCATGTGTTCAGGGATTTTCATCCCATATTAACTTAAGGATCTGCAGGTTTGAAAATCTCATAGAACTTCCTTAGTTTTCTCCAAATGATTCTCAGTAGGGGAAGAGTAATACTTTAAATATTTAAAGTATAAATCTCTCTCATTGTTTCTACGACCAGTGTTTCCCATAGCTTCTGTGGGAATGCACAATGTCATCTGTTAACTGATCCAAGGCAATATTATTTAGGTAGTCACATTAATGTGTGCTTTTTCTTAACTTTTTAATTTTTTTTTTTTTTTTTTAATTCTTGTTTGTTCTCTTTGAACAACACTCAGTTCTTCATCCATCATTCAAATGCACATAGTTCATGTGCCAATACATAGAAACTTTCAGAATTAACATTTAGGGGAAAGTCTGTTGTGGCTTTAAATAAAAATATGTTGTTGATACAAGTTTCAAGTAGACCTGTTGTGAGTGTAAATTAAAATCTGTAGTAAAGTTTTTCTACTGTGGTATCTCTGCTTAAAAGTTCTTTTTTTAAAATTTAATGCGTCATAGTGAAGTTGCTTCTATTTAAAGCATTTAGTTTGATTTTAGCTTGATCTTGGCTTTGATCTGAAGCTTTTGATCTTGAAAGATGGATGTTGCGGCAGTAAAACAAGGGTAGAGGAAAGTTTGGAGTTTTGTTAACGTGCTAAAGTTAAAGGGATATTGTCAAGATTTAGTAAGCACTAATTAGTCTTTATTTACTTAAATTTATAGCAAGTGTGATGCTATGTTCTTTATTGTCTCTCGTTTTCAATGCTAAATGCAAAGCACTTAATAAAATCCCAAATGAAGAACTGATAATATTCAGATTTTGCATGGCTGATACTATTTGGGTTTTTTTTCCCTTCGTGTTGGAGTTTCAATACTCTTCGAAGGGCACAGAAACATCTGTTGGAAGTCTCAGGCCTATATTTAGTCACCTGCTTGTAGTCTTGAGTAAAACTGAGGTCTCAGTAAAGGATTTGATATGCTACAATGTGAATAAACAACGTTTCAGACTGTCAAGGGCCATGTAATAGTTGCATTCTTTAGTTGTGAAGCTCAGGGAAATCTCGAAGGACTTTAAGTAGCCCCGTTAGGACGTTCATTTGTCTGCAAAGACCTCTACCAGGGGCTGTTTATGGGAAAGTGAGTAAGGACACGTCTTTCATCGCAAGGAACTTAAACGGAGCGCCTCTCTCTAAACACTACACTGTAAAGCCGTGAAGGGCTTCCCCCGGCCAGGGGTTCGGAGGGAGCGCGGCGGCAGCGCCGGCGCCTTCCCCGAGGTTGGGCGGGCTGAGCAGAATGAAAGCGGGACTGGGCAGAATGCTGTTCCGTGCCCGCTGCCGGGGAGGCACCGCTGGCGGTATGTCAGACGCAGCGCTCCGGACAGGCCCTGCCGAGCCGAGCCGAGCCGAGCCGCGCCGCGCCGAGCCGCTCTGGGGGGACGTGCGGAAACCTCGGCGGGGCCGCCCCGGAGCCGGCCGGCCTTACGTCTTCAAGCAAAGCCCCTCCTCTCCGTGAGGCTCCGGGTCCGGAGCACGGGGGCGGGGGACCCCGCGGAGGTGTTTCATTTCCTACCGAGGACTGTGGCGTGTCGCCACCGCTGCCGGGAACGGCGAGACGGGATGGGACGGGACGGGGCGGACGCGGCCCCGGCCCCGGCCCTGGGTGGCGGAGGCGGCAGCGGGCGGACGGGGCTTCCATCGGCCATGCTCCCCGGGCCGGCCCGCCTCACCGTGCGCTTTCTCCCCTGTGCAGCCTTTGCTTAAGGAGGATGAGAGTTGGAAGGAGTGTCAGCTCGTCCAGCAAGTGAGCGGCGAGGTGAGCTTTCTATCGCTTCTTTCCTTCGCAAATACTCTCCTTTAGTTTTCCACTGACGCTCCCACTCCACCCCCCCCACGCTTTTGCCTAAAAAAAAATAATTGCTGTCATATTAGAAATTAAAAAAAAACAAACGAAACTGTACGGGAGAAAAGTCCCATGTATGTTAACCCCGTAATCTCAATTTAGTGCTCATAGTCTGGAACAGCATTTGAGTGGGTGACTGAAAATAAGTGTCTTACTTGAAACAGAAGGTGTAAGAGATAAAACGCAAAGATTTCCCGAGGATTTTTATTCGCTGAAATGATAGATTTCCGTTTGGTGACTTAGTCCATTATCAGATACGGGTTTTGTGCAAAAAAACTCTTAAACTGAATGCTTTACGGTGGAGAACACCACCGCACATTTTGACTATGCACAAGTAACTAACTAGATTACCTAAAATTAGTCATCCTATATGGGAAGAGTACTTTTCTTCTTCCCAGAGAAGCAATGGAAAGCATTGTCTGGAGTCTGTTTATAGAGTCTTACTAATGCTGAATAGCTACTCTTAGGTCGTATCTTTCCTAACAAAGCACTACGGTTTTGAACCCCAGGTGACAAAATGGATTCAGACAAATCAGAGGATCAGAAAAAGTGGCAGAAAGAAAAGAAAGCAGGGTGAAGTCGTTTTCCAAAAGGTAAGGGTTTGTAATGTGTGTTTGTGTAATGGGACAAAGGGCAACACAACAAAAACGTTTTCCATTGACACTCTCTTAAACTCTGTAGAGACATCATTCAGCAGCTCTGATGTCGTTGCTAAAGTTTCAGTGTCAATATACAATTTATAATGAAAAGAAATAAATAGTCTTTTCAGATGTTTGTAATTATTTGACAGAATTTACTTTTATTTTTTATTAAATCGGGACATTCTGAGGAAGAAAAGAGTGATTTCATCAGAGAAATCAGAACTTGACAGGACCTGCACCACTGTTAGCAATTTTTCAGAGAAACAATTTGCATGGTGGATGTTGGGCAATGATATGTATGACATGCATGTTGAAGCACATGTTCAGACTGTGCTGTTGGCTTTTAATTCACAGTGTCAGTTTGAAAATCATGTATTTCCAATATAGATTTTAGCTGATGGATGGTTAGTTTTGAATTACTGCAGAGGATTGAAGATGAATACAAACTAAACTAATTTTTAAATGGCGATTTTTTATTTGACTGTGATGAAACATTTGTTCTATAATGTTGGCCATTTAAATCACAGTATAGAGAGGTAAG
Source organism: Ramphastos sulfuratus (assembly GCA_013399055.1). Lineage (NCBI taxonomy): Eukaryota > Metazoa > Chordata > Aves > Piciformes > Ramphastidae > Ramphastos > Ramphastos sulfuratus. Next base: position 126,254 of record WBNM01008952.1, on the reverse strand, counting down.
TGATTAGCTGGCACTTTTTTGGTCCCCTGGGCAGAGGGGAGAAAGTGTGTAAGAATGCATTTCCAAATGCATTATTATAACTACGGAGGTTTTGCTTGCTTTGATTTTCCAAACAATTTTTTTTTAATCTTGTTACCTTTAGAGGATTAAAATAGGAGTGTGCTATTTTGCTGTTTCCACGGTGCTTCTAGAATGCATGATGGATCATTCCTGTTTCTGTAGCCAAATTCTTGCTGATAGCGTGTCTGCCAACTCCTGGGATGTGTTGCCTTAGTATGGGCATTGCAGTATATGAGAAATGTCTACAAAGTGCATTGTTGTGTGTGAATGATTACTTGCTCCATGGTGAGACAGAAAACCACCAAACAGCATCCTTTAATTCACTACTTGTTTTATTTTGTAACTGGAATATATTGTTTAGGAAGGATGTTTTGGATTGTTCTTGAGAATGATATAAAAAGAGATAGCTTAAACTGTTGCAGCAAATAATTCCATTTCTGTTTATAATTTCCTACCTGAATGTTTGTTTCCAATGGATGTGTAGCACTTCTATTTACAGTCATTTTATGTTAAGAGGAAGAAGAACTTTTTAAGTTTGAAAAAAATTATCTTCATGTCAATTTGTGAGCAAAATGCATGGATGGTACAGGTAGCTTTATTACAAGCAAAAGTATGCATACTTTTGGAAGTAATTTTAAAATACTGCAAAAAATGTAGCTTAACGGTAGGCTGATACTGTTCTACCCCTCCTGTTCTGTTTTTATGGGAGAAACCTTCCTCAGTGCAAAACCTCTTTGTACCTGTAACATTCAATTACTGTTGGGGGTGGGGTGGGGTGGAGTGTTGGCTCCAAGTTGCTCCAACTGCTCCAAGTTAGGGAGAACTTTAGTATGTAAGCTTATTAGAAATGCAAAACCTTGTGTATAAAGTGGGGAGATGTGCGCAGTGTTTTGTTAAATAGTAATTCTTGAGTGGGATCTTTGCTTCTGAGAAAGGCAAGAGTACACATTGTCTTCTAAAATCTGTAAGTATTAATAATTCCTGGAGGTTAGTGAAGATTAGTAGCGCTGCACTGAGAGGCTGTTTAACCCTATGGAAGTAATAGGCATAAAAGTAACCTTACATTTGGTAGTGAAGCCATTGACCAGCACTGAGGATTGGCTTCTTCATGTTCCTTAGGAATTGGTGATTTTTCCAATACAGTTAGACAGGAGAAAGTTTTAAAAGGGTGAGGGACCACCCTTGTGTTGGAAAAGCTTTATTGGTTTTGGCTTCAGAGTTGTTTATAACTGGGCTTCCAAGATGGACTTAGCAGTCAGTGTGGTGCCCAGCCAATGTGGATTGCACTAACCTCTGTTCCACTGAATTACTGAATTTTTAGCCGTGTCTGTATTGACTTGTAGCAGCTTACATACAGCAGTTTAAGTAAGTCTTCAGGGACAAACAGGAGAACGAGAAAGTAAAAAGCATATAATGGAAGGCACCCTTGAAGAAAGTAGCAGAGGTAGAAATAAAACCATGGAGTCAAAAGTGAGGTGGGAAGCAAAGCAATAAGTTAACAAATTAGAGAGCTGATACCACTCAAGTCACGAGTATAGTTAACACAAGGTTACTCATATATATTGCTACATCTAGAAAACCGAGCTTTGCTTTAATCTTGTTTATCCTTTAAAAACAAGCACTAGCTTGTTAAATGTAGCTTCCCGACTTTCATATGCCTGTACTATCCAATTTTCCTCTGTTGTGTTTTTCTCCCTTTGTAATAGGAAGTCCTATTTCTAATACAAGATGGATGACTTTGCTATACTAAGACACCTCCAAATCAAAGCAACTGCTTCTGCATCTTAAATACGAAATCTATGACAGAGAAATAATACAGAATGGAATAAGTGAAATAGAATTGTGGAGGAAGGGTTACTGACAACTTCTGGGGAATTTCTTCTTGGAGAAAGTCAGCTTCTAAACAGTTAAGTTTGCAGGAGATGACTTCACATATGTGTATATGTATTGAAAAATAGTTTGAAAATATCATATGCCGGATAAGAACTGCTTAACTTGTAGCATTAACTGCACACAAGGGGCACATGAACCTGAGGAAGCTTGCATGGAAGGGTGCGGTGCTTCTTTCCAGCGTGGACCCAGACACAATGGATTACAGCAGTGTTATTCCATGAGTGGAAAAGACTTTTCTCCACAAGTATCTAAAGACTCTCGTTCTCTCTCTCATCTTCCTTACTTGTTTTGATTTTTGTTGTCTTTTCCTTTCAAACATCTTCCTATGTTTCTGAAGTATTTTATTTTTCCTCAGCAGCCTTTATTACAATCTCGCCTTCCCGCTTGCTTCTCTCTTAGGTCTTCTTTATCTCCTTTGGACTCCTTTAGTACTATTCATTGCTTCCTATTTACTTTGCTTTTTCTATTTCGTAAGTTTTGCTCACCTTGTTTTCTGTTTGTAGTTCTCTGTAGATACTCTTATGATGTGTGTGTGCATGTATGCAAGTTTAAACCACACTCACCCCTTGCATTTCTGCTTTTGCCATCTGTCCTATTCTCCTACAACTTTTATTCGTTTATTCTTAAGCTGTTTCTTCATCTTGTCACTATCTGGTCAGCATATCTAGCAATCAGTATATGTATCAATACAGAATGTTGTTCATGTGACAGAATTAGCAAAGGTAGAACAGAGTTTAAAAAGAATTGGTTGGTTAAGATTAGGGTTGTTTTATTATGCAGAGTGTGATAGAAATGCTGAGCGTTATTATTTTTCTTGCTATACTGGACTGTGCCTGCTTGAAAAAAGGTTCCGTTATAGATGCCTGTGCTGAGTATTAGGTAGAGAAAAATGATCTTTCAGTCATGCTAGTGGAATGGTAGCATGCATTCTCTGTCTGCTGTGGAATTTGAGCAAACCTGTATATTTTTAACAGGAAACAGACTCATTAAGTTCAGTGGTAAAACATAAAAGCGGCTTTGAATGCATTCTAATGGTAGAAAAAGTGTCAAAGGATGATATCACGGATACATTGTAATGAGGGAGAAAACTGAAATATACATGTCTGCATGTGTGTGTATATATATATATATATATACATGTACACACACGTATATGTGTGTATGTATGTGTGTGTGTGTATGTATATACACATACACACTAGGTGAGGAAGATGATTGGTGCAAATTATCAAATTAGTATTTTTCTGTTTCAATTTGATTCTGTAGTGAAACTTTGAGGAGTAACTCAACTTTTGCAGAATAATTTCTGCTGCTTTCTGAGGAGTACCGTTTTGATGTATTTAAAATGTGCTAGTTTATTGAAGATATGATTGTCTCTGATTTTTTTTCCCATTGGTTGTTGCTGCTGATCATTCTTCTCACTCTAGAGTTTTAACTGCTGGTATTTAAGCTCTGTTAATAATCTAAGTAAAAATTACTTTGTTGAAATAGCTGTTAAGTTTCTAATGAAAACGAAAACCAAACAAGACCAAACTAGTTGTGATATGTGTGCCTAGTGCTAAATGCCATAACTCTTCTATGTCCTTTTACAACAAATTGACTAGTGTAACTGAAACACAACAAACAAATCTTGTAATTCATGGAGTTGTGATACTGTACTTCCAAGTAGAGAATGTTTTGAAGTCTTAGCAAAAAAGTAGATACTGAGAAAAAAAGTACAATCTGATAAAAAAGAGTTATTTAACTAGGGAATTAGTCAGAATTATGTGCTTCTGCTAATTCAGGTAAAGGAATGTCAGCATATAACACATTAAAATTACCTCAGAACTTTTAACTACCAGGTATTTTTTATTTCTCAAAATTAATGTTTTAACCTGAACTTGCTAGACTGAGAATCAAAGCAAGGATCAGATCTTAAATACATTTCTTGAGCTTGGGCATTGTATAGTGCTGAAGAGCTGAAAAAAGCACAGCTCTTAAGAAGTCCTAAAGCATTCCTCAGAGTCTTTAGTGGAGTTTCTTGCTGTACCTTATCTTTCTTTTAGTCTCACAAAACCACCTGGGGAACCTGTAAATGGCTTTCACTGATTGCAGGTAACATATAAGTGCTTTGGCAAATGGCAGTTAGGATAGTAAATGTTATACCCATTTTATACCCTCATGCACTGCATTAAATGCTGTTAAGCTATCTGAGAAACACATAAAATAAAAAATCTGCTGAATCTGTGTGAATATAATTTCAGATCATTTAAAGGTAAACATTTTCAGGATTTAGTTTTGCATCCCTGTAAAACTACCTGTATTTATGGTTTGCTTGGAAACTCTTAATTGTATGCCTCTAAAAAACTACTACTTTTTTAGGATAGTGCTGCTCCAAAGTTCACTTAACATGTAATAGAACTTAACATGTAACAGCACACATAAGAGAACATAACATAATAGAACAAGAAAACACTACTTGTATGTGTAAAAAATTTAGAAATTTGAGTGGAATTTTTGATTTAGCTGTAATAACATTTTTTTCTCAATTAGTCCAGCTCTGACCCAGTATCAGCTGTATCTTATTTGTAGTAGCGTTGTGTCAGGATCTTAGTTTCCTTTTTTAACAGCACCCATATGCGTAGCATATTTCACATTGAGTCTTCCAGATGGAAATTATTAATACGATGTTGTCAAAGAGCAAATGTTCCTTTTAGGCTACATTCAGACTGCATTTTTAGATCAATGAAGCAGCTTACCACCATGCATGTAATGATGCAGCCGCTCTTTAAGTTTCTGAGATGACCATTTCTAAACTGAAATGGCCACAGCCACACATTGAAATAGTTTTAAAATGTACTGATAATTATGTAATTCTCAATTATAGTGGTCTAAGCCAGCAGTTATCCTGTGCGGCAAAGGACTAAGGTCACTAATGCAAATTACAAGGTTTGTGCAGGAAAGAAAAAGACAGTTCTGGTAGGAGGTTTTTTTGCTTTTGATTTGTCAGAATAATTAGTTATACACATGTGAAGGAGCACTGTTTGGCAGTCAGTCTCACTGGAGGGATTTTAATGAGGTAGTGTTTCTGCAGGTTATCATATGATACTAACAAGATGAATTACATTACCAGGATCTACTAATGCCACTAACTTTACAGTCTGCTGTTAATGGTAGTTATAGAGCCCTGGCTTTTGTGGTTCAGAGTATCACAGTATCAGCAAGGTTGGAAGAGACCTCAAAGCTCATCAAGTCCAACCCATTACCACAAACCTCAAGACTAGACCGTGGCACCAAGTGCCACGTCCAAGCGCGCCTTGAACACCTCCAGGGACGGTGACTCCACCACCTCCCTGGACAGCCCATTCCAGTAGTGAATGAAATGTGCTTCTTTGTAACTTAGCTTACAAATATATTTTTCTCTTTAATAAAACAGGAGATGGAACATGTGAGAACAGTTCGGGTTTCTGCAAAATAACAGAAAAACAAATAGCATTTGATCATTCTTGATGCTTACAAAATGTATGCCCCCACTAGTATTTACCCAGTGAATTCTGAATGGTGGTGTAGTGAGTTTTGGGAACAGGAAGAAGACTTTCAGGGCATTTGCAAGAAATTTCCTGTAGATTTTCTGTTAGTTGAGGGTATGCACTTGTACAGAGCGGCTGAACAATCCATTTGATTTGAGAGCCCCAAAGTTCTTGATGAGTGACTGGCTGTAATGACTCCTAAGGAGGTTTATTGGTCTGCTCGCACAAACGTTTGCGTTATTTCGGTCTTACACATGTTTTATTTCAGTCTTACATTTCTTACATATGGTCAGAAATAGGTTTGACAATTTTTTAAGCTATTCTACTCATTCTGTATTTTTTTTTTTCAGTTTAGATTGTGCTCATATATAGAAGCACACTTGGGAGTCTGTGTCAGTGTTATTATTTAAAGCAATGTATGCACACAAAAGGTAAAGGCTAGACCTTTTACAAAAGCAATTAAAAAGGTTTTGGTAGTTCTTAATCTGCATTTTGGTAGCTGTATTACTAAAAGTAGTCATGGGTACAGCTTGGAGTACTGTCATCCTCTACTCTGCTTCCATCACCCCAAGAAACTCTTCTTTAAAAAAGAGCGTGAGGGTAGCTCACTGTTAAAGGCAAATAGGTTCTTTTTCTTGTTTTAAGTAAATGGACAGGATTGAATTCTGAAAGGTGTGTAAATTGTACTATATCAGTTTGGTCTGTGTGGTGTTTTCTGTTTTCATAGGGAGAGATTGAGTGACTATTCAAAGTTGTGCAGTTCTTCTTGTAAGACATTTCACTTTCAGGTTTTGTGGAACAGCATTTAAAAGTAGACTACATTATCTTGATATTAACATGGATGTTTGTGCTATAGGAATATATTTATATGCTATATGACTATATAAATATACAAACACTTTTTATCGGATGAGATAATAAGACAAGCAACCTAGTATTTATCAGTTTAATGGGACTGCCATCGCATTGTGGAAGAGTGAACAGAAAATGTTGTCTTTTTCTCTTCGTACTATTAAGCTAGGTTCTTACACTACATTGAACTCTATCCAGCCAGTCTAAATATCTGAAGAGTGTCCTTGAAGCATTGGGTATTGATATGCTGCTTAATAAAGTAGGCACAAGAAATTTGTTGTACTCTTAGGCTACAACGGTGTTAACAACCATTTTCAAGAAAAGATTGCCTTTTTTTTTTTTAATCGAAATAAAATTGCTGTCATAAGAGAAGCTTAGGAGGTTTTGTTGTTGTGTGTTGGAAGTTGTTGTGTATCTAGATATTTCTCTTTTTTGTTTTTAATTTAAGCCTCCTTTGGATGTTTTCTCAGTGTTCTAAATCTGCCACGTTACTTTAAGAGATGATATGGGGAAATCCCACATAAAGACAAGGTGTGTGAGCTCCATAATTTCTGGGAATCCTGACAGACACATGAGAGGGAAGATGTTGTAACAGTCCCAACCACAGTAAACATTTTTTGATGACTCTTTGAGCCTTTAGTCATTAGACACAAGTTCCTAAGAAATTTAATTTCATTACTTTTGCTTCTTACAGAATTTACCTTTCATGCTCCAGGTCGCATGCCTCAAATGCAGTGAACACCTACATAATGAATTGCCTTACAGTTTGTTTCCTTCTTCACTCCTAACAGAACTACCTGAGAAAAAAGGGGGTTATGACTTTGCTTGAAGACTGATGAGTGTCTTTTTTATGTTCTCTCATCCATATCGCAAAAGGAAGTGAAGTAAACGTAGAGTATTAAATTTTTCCATGCTCAAGATCCTGTTAATTTGAAATAAAAGATTAACAACTTTATGCCAGTTCTGCAGTAACTATGTTTGTCTTGTTTGAGAGATTCATCTGTGTTTTGACTGTACTGCTGGTGAATTCGGTGAAGCTACTCACATATTATGAACCAGCCTTAGTTATTCATCCTCAAGATCGTCTTTCCAAGTGACCGCTTTCCCGACTAAAGAGAGTCCACTTCTGATCACCTTGATAGCTTTTTCCTGGGAGATGCGGTGTGATTTTAAAATTTTTTCTTTTTTATTTATGTTACAGCATGGATTAAACCATTTGGGGATAGAAAGATAATATTTGAGGGAGAATTATCATAGAGTTAATTTGACTTAGGCTTAGTTTCCTTCTACATCCTGTGAATTCCTCTCTTTTTTGTGTTACAGTAGGTGCTCTTTTGCTTGTCTACCAGTTTACTGTGTGAGAAACTCACAAGGCAGAATTCTAAGTTTATCACTTAAATTTACTTACTTTGGCTTTGTAAATACAGCCTGGCTTTTGACAACAGGTGTTACCCTGAGTAAGCCTCTTAGGTTTTTAACTGCTTCCTAAGAGACAGAGGGAAGTAAAAAATGTTTGAATCTGTGGAGCACAAACAGCACAGGCTTTCATATTTATGGGAAGTGGTTGCTTGAAGAGACTAGCAAGCCAGGGAAAGTGATTTTTTACATACTTGGTTTTGTAGATGCAGATATGTGAATGAAAGACACATTGTAATTTTTTTTTTCAGTCTAAGTAGTTTATTCTAATACAGTCTCTTATTTTGTGATGCCTGTATATTTTTTAAAATAAGTTAATTATTTTTTAAATAAGTTAATTATTTTTCTCTTTGAAAAACTACCATGCTTTTTTATCGTTATGGAATATGACAGTAAAATGCTTTTCTGTATTACATGCATTACTCTTAATATTGCAGCAGCTTGAAGTTTCAGGGTTGACCTGTGTAGAATTAGCTGAGAGATTCTGGACATCTCAGATCCTACTAGTGTGAAGATAACAGTCTTAATGCAATTGTGTGTTTACCAAGTGTGTTCTACTAAATGACTACAAAGTGCTATTTTATGTAAGGACCTCATTAACATTGCAGGAGGTACCTCAGAATCATTAAAGTTGGAAAAGACCTCAAAGATACAGTCCAACTTAAACCTAAGACTGCCAAGTCTACCACTAAATCTTCAAAACTGGCATAAAAGTGTTTATCTTGCTTCTACATATTGTAAATGCAAGAGTGGAGATGCTTAGTACCTTGTCCAAAGCTACATGAGAAAGGTGAGCAGTGCAAGGAAAGGGACCAGAGTCTTCCAAGTTTGTTGTTTTAACACAGACTTTCACCTGGGAGCTGTGTTACAAATACCAAAGAATTCAGCTGTACTGCTTTCCGTGAGGCAGCTAGTTCTCTGTGCACCAAAGTATGAACAGATTGGTGATATTTTAATCTGTAACAGAGATGGGAACAGAAGCTAGTGCTGTGACTTCATCTCCCTAGTAATATTAAGAGAGGCCCAGAGCATATAGGAATTCAACTGAAAAGATGAACTTAAGCATGGTTTCATGTATCAGCATTTATATTGCCGTAGAATTAAAGCTGTGGTTAGTTGTTTCTAGTTATAAGTGTGGAATATAAGTGTTAGCTTTGAATGTATTTTGAAGGAGAACAATGCATAGCTCTTCACCTTGTCTGAATGTGTATATACAGTTCTGTGACCTCATGCAAAAGGAGAGTAGTTAATAAAAGCTTGCTAAATCTTATTTTTTCAGTGTGAATAGTTTTGATTGGTTATAAAACTTTTTGACATGATAGGGTAGTGTATTACAAGTGTGTTACTTTGTTTAGAAGCCAGAAACGTGCATGCATATTGCATCTGCACAGCATAGTGAGAATTATGATGGACAAGTCTGCTTCTACCTCTTAGCTGGAGGCAGTGCAGAAGTGGAGCATACCAAACAGTTGCATACATAATTCTTTGCTATAGAAGTATATACCCTAATGATGTGTGTTGCTTTGCAGCTATGTAAGACAGAAATAATGGCATTAAGTATCTTAACATAAATGTCCTGTGTAGTGACTATCTACTATAAAGTGGATCTAAGTAAATATTAAACAAATTATATATAATTAAAAGTATGTGGTCATACCATCAGATCCAGTTACGGTTTGTCAGGAGCGGATGGACATTTTCTGAAAACAAGCCATTTTGAACTTCCAGGGTGTATTCAATTTCTTGCACTAGTTTTTAATCAGTTAAAGTCTGTGAATATCCTGTATAGGAATCTATTCAAAGCGTTTTAGAAAATATAGGTTGTGTAATACCAGTGACTGAGATGGCATGTAGATACTGAGCCTTTTTATTTGTTTTCTGTTGTCCAGAGCATTGAGACAGGAAGGATTCTTAGAATTATTTTTAGATTTTTAGAAGTCAACCTTGATTTCCTCATGTAACATTAATCCCTTGACTAGGCCTGAAAGCAGTATTGTTTACTCTTTCATAGTGCCATGTGCTTGGAATTTTTTTGCTTTAATTTGGATGCCCATGCTTTTTGTAAAGAATATACTGAGAATGCAGTTGTAATACTTGAACTGTTTGGATACAGAAGAAAGTGCTCCCAGATATATCTGTCCATGATTCTTCTCATTGTTGGTCTAAATTGCAGCAAGTGGTTTGATTTACTGCAGTCTGGTGAGATGACCATGTGTAAAAGATCACTATATTGCTCCATAATTATGTTGTCTTTATGAGATCACATTTGTTGTGGCACAAGGATGGCTAAGCAATTAAGAGTTGGGAATTATGGTTTCCTTCTTAATACCTCGCTCATTTCCCATCCAGACATTCAGCTGAGAAGTGAGCTATAAGTCCCCACTTATCTTCATACCTGGGTCGTGACACTGCTGCTGCTGCCTTAGTTGACATGTCCCTCTTTTTAAACTAAAGAGAAATTAAGTGTGTCAGTGTGCTTCTGTAACCTCTACCGTTGCTCCTCATTGCGTTTCCAGAACTAAAATCTGAGAAACTTCTACAGAGATGTTGTCTTAAACATGTATAGGTCACAGAATTACTGAAACTCACTGTCCTCCATCTACTAAATGATCTCTGCTATGTAGAGAGGGTAAGTGGTTTCTAATTCTGCATCTTTTTAAGTGTAAAGGTATACTTAACTAAGTTTTTTGTTACTTGTGGTGCCAAGTTAATATTTGCACAGCGTACTGTTCTATGTAGTAGTTTTAATGACTGTTGGCGTTCAGGGAATTCCTGTTTGCTGCTTTTTTTTGGAATAATGAATGATGTTTCAAGTAAGAAAATTGAAATGTTAGCATTTCTTTTTGCTAGCCATCAGCTTTTCCATATCTTACTCATATTTGTTTCACAATGCAATTTGATGTTTCTAAATCATATGCTAGCCAATGTTTCACTATGTTCCATTCATCAGTAAAAAGGTGGTCTGTTTTACATTACCTTTTTCTGAGTTGTCTTCATCCGAATGTTTTTATTACCCTCAAACCTTAGAATAAACCAAATTATTAGATTATTGAACAAATGTCTTTTTGTGAGAATAAAAATTCCTTTTGAGTCAACAAATCTGCCATGGAAAAGAGCTACTTTTCAAGACTATTATACAAGTTTTACTCATCCGTAAGATTGTAAATATTTGTTAAAGTTTATGAAACCTAATTATTGATGCAGAAAAATGAACTCTGGATTACTGGCCTCCAGATTTTTTAAAATCCGACAAAAGAGCTCAGTGTAAATTACAGAGAGGAAAACCTGGAAAGTGAGAGAAGTCGTGTCAGTGTACCATCACTTTGATTATTGTGGTTCTAATTATATTAACTGCTTGAGAGAGTCCAGCGCGGAGCCACAAAGATGATTAAGGGAATGGAACATCTCTCTTATGAGGAGAGACTGAGGGAGCTGGGGCTTTTTAGCTTGCAGAAGAGGAGACTGAGAGATGACCTCATCAATATTTATAAATATGTAAAGGATGAGTGCCAGGAGGATGGAGCCAGGCTCTTATTGGTAATGCCTGATGACTGGACAAGGGGCAATGGGTGGAAGTTGAGGCACAGGAAATTTTGTGTAAACACGAGGAGAAATTTTTTCACTGTGAGGGTAACAGAACACTGGACAGGCTGCCCAGGGGGATTGTGGAGTCTCCCTCTCTGGAGGTATTCAAAACCCACCTGGATGCTTTCCTCTGTGTTCTGGTATAGGTGATTCTGCTCTGACATCGGGAGTTGATCTGGATGATCTTTTGAAGGCCCTTCCAGCCCCTGACATTCTGTGATTATGTGAGTCTGTGATTTACAGTTTTTATAAATTTGTAAGTCACAAAATGGGAAGTGACCAAGCCATGAGGTGTTATCAACACAAATAACATCCTTGAGATTTTGAAATGCTTGTTCCTACTTGCATATTGGCTATGGGGATTTAGGAAAGGAATTGTACAAGGAAGGTCAAAGCTCAGGATTTCCAATTTGTGTTCCTCCTCCCTTGCCAGTACTTGCATTTTCCACTGGGAGTCTTCTGTTGTCGAATATCACAAATAGCCCCACTGTTGGCCTGTAAAACACTCTGAAACTGGATATAGAATTAAAATTGCTCTACGTTAGAGGTAAGGAGAATTTGCCTAATGAATTATGTTCTGTTTGGTTTTAACATTAAGAGATGGGGAATGGGAGTTAAATGGAGGGAATGTCAAGCCAAAGATGTCCTTACAAGGATATCCTTCATATTCAGGAAGCTAGCATATAGTGTAAGTTGGTTTTTTTTCCAAGTTTATTGCCATCTTGGCTTAGTTAAGAGTGTACTGGGAGGGTGTTTTGCTGTCTGGACTGTATCCAAAGCACTGGCAAAGATTTAATTGTAAATCCAGATGAGCTCCCTTGAGGGTTCAAGCTGAAATTCTGACTTTCATATTGAATTAGCCATGGTTTCAAGACAAGAATTATTTGAAGTTCTTATAAAGCACGTGACTGACAAGGCAAATTGTTTTCGTAGATGTTCGCTTTGTAGGGTCAAAAATATCTTCAGAATACAAAAGGTTCTTATTTATGGGACTTGAAGGAACATCACAAAGTTTTTAAATCTTAAAAAAATAAAGACCCAGTTCTTTGAAACTTCTTTGCCCAAGTTTTCCTACATTTGAGGGTTCCATCCCATCTTCAAAAGGGATTTCCCCTTTCTTTTCCAAACACCCAAAGCTTCACACAATTATCCCATGTTTCCAAACAAATTTTTTCAATTTAGACTTTAGTATTCTTAAATACTTTAGCAAATGTCTTCTGTAACATGGCAGTGGCCAAATGGATTTCCCATTTGTTTCCTTTGTTTGCCTTCTATCTATATGAAGAAGGTGGTGTTAGATTAACAGCTGGACTCAGTGATCTTGCAGGTCTTTTCCAACATTAATTATTCTATGATTTTATGATTCCGTCTTGCTGTGATTCTTTATTGCAGGGTTCTGCAGCCATGTCTGCTAGCATTTGGGGCTATATTATGAATTAATGTAATGAAATAAACGTTGTCCCATGCCACTTCAGGCAGAAATTTCAACTCAGAATTGTGTTTGGATTGGTGAGTGATTAGTGGTAACAGTAGCAAAAGTTATGGTATCAGTCTCCTGACTACACTTGAGTCTTCTGCGTGTTTCCAGCTGGAATAGTACCTTGCTGGTGTCAGGGTTAGCAGTCCTGATGCTTAAAGGAAAATAAAAGGCAGAGCAACACAACTATTAAGTCAGTCTCTCCATGGTACAATATAGCAAATGCAGTCCTTTAATTTCCTGACTTACAGTTCATTTTCTTGTGTTTTCACATTGGTTTCTGTCTGTGTTTCCTACCTTCATTTTCCTCATTACTTACAGGGAAGACTTCAGTTTCAGCAACCTTTTTATTTCCTTCTTTGCAAAAAAAAGTTATTACAGCAAAAATTCAGGTCTATCCAGAGAGTGCTTATAGACAAACTACAGTAACAAATAACTCTCCTTTATATTATTTAAATGCCTTTTAAGATCATATGTTTTCTCGTTTGCCTGTGAAGAAAAAGAAGGGGAGGATAAAAGGTTGATGTCTGCTCGTTTTGTTCCTCTTAACTCAATCAGAGGGAAGTGAGTGCATCTTTCTGTGTAGAGCAACTGCATGTCACTTGTCATTCCTTCTTTTTATTTTTTGTACTATTGTGCATCTGTTCTTCGGAAAGATAATACTGTCATATGATACAAAAGGCAGAGAAGTGATTCTTCAAGAATGTGCCTGAGGCTTTGAGACATTTTTGGATACACAGAAAATGCTAAAACATGAAATCTAAAATTACGTTAGGGATGTGATGGTTTAATTTTTGCTCGAATACAAGTGACACCTCATGAAAGTATCTCCACTTAACCCTGTTTTTTAATTGCAGATAGTAATTTGGAAGTGGAGATTACATGTGGCCAAAACCAGTGAATACATTCACTCCATCCAATGTCAGTCATTTCAGATGCTAAAGGAAGTGCAGTCATCTGAGACTTTTGAAGCAGGCCTTTATGCTACAACGCAGGCTGTTGGGGAGGATGTTGTTTACTTGTTTATTTTTTCACCCTAATGGCAATAGAACAACCTTTATATGTTTACTGAGGTTAGATCTTTTTGCAGTATGCTAACACAGTTTTGGTAAATTGGACGGGGTTTCTGGGGAGGACAGTAGCTAAATAGAGCCTCTTGTTTTTTTACTTAAGTGTGGAGAAGATTTGCAATAGCTAAAAATTAGCTATATCTTAAAGTTACTGAGTGGTTTTGGGTGAGGTAAAACATGATTACTTCCCAGTTGGGAATCTGCGATCTGTGTAGGGAGAGAAAGATATGTTTGAACTGTAACTCTCCTTTTGTCCCAAATGAGAATGTTGATTTCCAATGGGTGTTGGAGGCACACAGCTAATTCCTAATCTTCATGGCCTCTTGGCTTGTTCACTATTTGGAAATTTCTGCATAAGTTGTTTTGACGTTTTTATTCTTCCTAATGCCTTGGCTCCCATACAAAAGCTCTTTACTACGCTGCTTTATGATTAGGTAACAGAGGAACTGTTTTCAAGTCTTTATGAAAACCTCCCTTTGCTCCTTAAAACCATCTGAAAAGTTCCTGAAATGCAGAAGCAAGGAGCTTGGGGGGGGGAAAGCTACTTTGAGAGTGAAAAGTTAAAGTCCGTACACATTGGGATCTCTGATAAAGTGCTTTTGGATTAGCTAACTGCAGAATTATGTCAAAAACTGGTTAAACTGGGAGTTCCCATTATTAACATCATAAAAGTGTTAAAAATAGAATTCACAGCAAACAGGATGTCTAGTCATAACTGTACTGTTTTGGCTGCCCAGTATTTGTGCAGCTGACCTCCTGTGCTGAGATCAGAGAGCAGTGAAGAGCCTCGTGACTGTGAATAAAAATCCTGTTTAATCTGATGACACCAACGAGGCAGGTCCTGAAAGGAATGGGCTAGCATTTAAGGGTAATGCAGAGAAACAAATTAGTACCTCCAGGGAGTAGAACTACATTGCTCCCAATCTGAGGGTGACGTTTCCTTTCTGAAAAGATGTAGTTTCACCTGGAGTTGTGGCTAGTGGTCTATTTTTAATTATTTTTTCCTTTTAATAATTTGGAAATTCTGTGTGGTTTTTCTTCTTTGATGCTAAATTTGGACGTATACCATCAGCTGTATGCAGACTTTATTTAATTCCTAGACTTGTACCAAATGAATTAACAAACTGATGGTTCCAAGAGAAGGGCTGTGCTGCTTAACCAGAAGGACCTAGTGAGCATTCCATGCATCATGGCAAACATTCTCCATTGAGCATTTAAAGTAAAACTAGTAAGAAAATTCTCTCCTCAGCCTGATAGACAAATAAGCATCCATGCAGCTGGAAGTCCAGGCCAAACAGTGCTGACATTTTAGCACACAGAACTGTTTGTGTTCACTGTCCCCTGTCTGTGTTCTTTGATGATAGATGAGAAAGCCAGGCTGATCCCAAGTGCAGGGCTGTTCTTACTGCCATATGCAAATATGTTATCTTTTTAAAATTCATATAGTTGTGAAGTGTGGTCCGTCAGCTGTGCCAACAGCACTAAGTTGAAGCTAACCTCTATTGTGTGCTTTTCTGCTACTCCGAAAATTTCCTTCCCCATCAACTGTAAAGCAAACTGCCTTAAGTTTTGAGGAGCAAATGCAGCAATGTAGCACAAGACAAATAAAATATCTGAGATACTACTTTTAAGCCTTGATAGCAAATCTTGAAATATGTTGAAAATGCTGGAAGCATGGCTACATAAGAAGGAAGCTTAAGAATCAAACCCCACAAAAATAAGACTTTTTTTCAGTGTTTGGAAGAAACAGGCTATTTCAAAGTTGGCATGCCTTAGTATATAAATATTTTTTCCTTAATGTTCAGCTGACTTCTGAGTAATCTATTTAGTATTATTTTACAAGTTTCTAAAACTGTGGATATGTATACAGTTTCTATGATTCAATATTTTAAATTGTTGTTTTCCATGTAAGTGTACCTCAATAAACAGGTGAAATAATAATAATATTGACAGAGGCTCAGGGATTTCCTCAGTTTCATGTCTGCGGTACACAAGACATAGAAATCTTGGAAGATTAATATCGTTGCCACAAATGAACCTTTCTTTTTGGGGGTGGATGTGGGAGGAGGGGAAAGCCAAAAAAACCCAAAGAAAATTGATTTCTGGTGCTTTGTATCGATCTGGGTCTCAATTTTGACATGATTCGCTGAGATTAATAAAGCTGTACATACGGATCTTTATTTTGTCTTACAGCCAAGTTCTTCAGTCTTAGTGGTGCCCTGCTTTGTGATTTTTCTTCCTCTGTAAAGCTGGGTGTTGGCTTACAACATCGGAAATTCTGTTACGTGTCAACATACGTATTAATGGCATGCTTGAAATAAGTTATTTGAAATAGATATTCCTGGGTTATTTCTAAATCTCTTTCTGCCAAGCCATTTGTTTATTGAACCTTCAAAAAAAGAGATACAATTTTCAATTAACTGAAGGAATGTACAACATTCAAATGCCACACCCAGCCTGCTTAGGAGGACAATATTTTTTTGTGCTTACATGCCCTTGAGTAGTTAAGGAGCAGGTTTTTGGATGATACCGGTTTATAGTGGAAAAATACAAGTCTGAAGCTATTGCTTGAGAATGTAAAACATGTAGGTGGAAGCAACATGTTGGAAGAACATACTGTACAGGAAGTATATCCTTAAGGAAAGGTAGCTGTATTAGAATAATGGGATTGACAAAATAAGTCAAATTTTGGTTTATTTTCAGACTGAGGGAGACTTTCTCTAAGATCTTACCTTCTTAAAGAAGGCATATTATGTATATATATATATATATATATATATATATATATACACACACACACACATATATGTAATTTGCCTTCCCTCCCTTCTCCTCCTTCACAAAACGTTGTTTTAAGAAATGTGATTGCCAATTTTTAATTTATGTTAATTATAATATTTTAATTTTAAAATAAATTAGTCAGTTCCTTTGTCTTTTGACTTTCTTGGGAAAGCATGATTAATCTCTTTTTAAGTCCTCACTTGGCCCTCTTCAAAAACCTTGTCTTTTCCTGTGCCATTTATGTTTCAGCAAAGTACCTAGGCTTGAGTAAGACTGCACACGGTCTTACGGTCTCTGACATTAGAGAATGTGAATTTAATTCTGAAAGGGTGGGTTGGTCTACAGTAAATCTACTCAACACCCACAGAAGGCTTCCTTCCTGTCCACCTCTTGTCCTCACCAGCTGTCCCTGCTCACTGTGTGATTAACTGAAGGTTAATTATCAAGTGTAGAAGGCCAGGTCTTTAGGTTCTTAGCATAACATCTTGGCAGGGACTGGAACTTGAAACTTTTAAGTGGTTTTTTTTTTGAGTCCCCATGTTACCAGTTTGTGCAATGAACAGTCAATAAACTGCATGACTTCAGGAAAGAGACTTCTAAGATAAATACCAGAAAAAATACCAAGTGTGGTTTTTCCTTGTTTCTGATGCTAAACTACCAATATTTTCCCTTTCTGCTTCCTTCCTGTCTTTTGGAAGTTGCAAAACTGAAGCTTTTTATATTTTGTGCATTTATGCACAGGACAGTGAAAATCCACTACTGTGCTGTCAATTAGCAATACATATTATTGATGGTAAGTTTTCATGGAAGAGATTATTAGCAGACATTCCTCCATCGTGAACTGATGGTAACTTGGTTAATTTTTAACAGGCCACTTGGCCTGGTTTAAACTTCTGCTTGAGTATCAGTAAATACTTTTGTTCAGTTACAACCTTCATGAAAAGGAAAAAAAAAAGAGAAGGTAACTAAAATCATAAACCTAATCTCATTTAAGATTTAACAAGTTCTGGTTTTTGAGTCAGAAGCTCAATCTTCACCTTTTATTTTCGTTTACACCAGGGGTCTATATACAGGAACACAAGGCAGAGATTGTTGAATGCTGTTTTGTGAAGCTGTATGCAAAAGAGTGAAAATTTCTCTTAGCTCAAACTTTATTTTATCTTTTGTTGCCAGTCAGATATTTTAATACTGGTAAATTTCAAATACAGTTCTGTAAGAATGTACTGCTGTTCATAGGGTTTCAGTTCTTAAGCAAGCTCTTTGCAGGTTTGTGATGGCCATGTCTACAGTAGTCCCCATTTAGTATATCCCAATGGAAAGATTGGCAGTTTTTCAGGTGAGGTGAAAGGCAGAAGGATTGAAGAGCTGAGATTTAGCCAGAAGTGGTGGAAGTTTTTACAGAATTAATATGCACACTTTCAGTGTTCAGGGGATGGAGCCACTGGATTAATGTTTGCAAATCTGGTCTTTATTTTTTGTTGTTTAAAGTTTCATTTTGACTTCAGAATTTAAAAGGGAGGACTTAGGTAAAAAAATATTTATCAGTTGTGATGGAGAAGTACTATGTGTTCCGAATGAAAGGGTTTTTTTTGTTTAGTCCTGTGTTACATTTGCCTTCAATGATTCCATGCTTTATAATCCATGTAGATAAAAGTGCTTTGTTTAAGTTAGAATATAGTATTCTGTGTAACAAAATGCCACTTGTACTCTTAGTATAAACCTGATCTAGTTTAAAGCAAATGTCATTATGTACATTTTCTGTATTTAAACTGTAAACTGGTATAAACTTCATGTAACCTGAAGAGTGCAGTGGCAATATACAGGGTGTGAAACATAGAACTTAATGCTCTGCATCTTCCTACAGAGAAGCTCAGTACTCTTTTGTAGTTTGTCTACATGTTCATACTGCTGTATTTTGCCAGTGGCATGGCAAACAATTCTGTTTTTCAAAAGGTCTTGGAAGAATAATTTAATGTCTGAACACATTAGCTTTGTTTTAATTCTCCTCTTTCTTGACTGAGAAAGTGACTGAGCTGCTCCAGCAATCCACAGTTTTTTCAGTGTTAGTGCTTTTTAAATTACAATAGCTAGACTTAAGCAATGTAAATCATTCGGAGGCCTGTACAACATGTGTAGGTAGAATGACGGCACTCAGCAGTTTCTGGATCTTCTTCCACAATGCAGAAATACCACATCATTTAGCAATACTAGAAAGATCAGTTTAAAGGGGTTAGTGTTAGATAACAGAGGTTGGTTTTTCCAGCCACATTACAACAGTATGGCTGTAGGAATAACTACATCTAGTGACTTGGATTGCTCTTCATAATTCTTCACAGGTATGGCTGGTACTCTGCTTTCATAGTAGGAACACTTAGTGTTTCACATCTGTAATGATAAGTTAACTGCAAAGGGTTGGGTTAACCTGTAGCATATTAGACGTCTGTGAGCCAGATATGCTTGATTCTAGGAGAGCATTCCTGCTCAGTGATCTGCACTGGATGCTGTTCTTTATTTAAGCCATCTTTAGATGGGTTTCTATGAAGGGTGGAGATTATGTTTTAGGCAAATAATTTTTCCTTCTTAACAATTCACAGGATCACAGGGTATTAGGGGTTGAAAGGGATGCCCAGAGATTATCAAGTCCAACCCCCATGCCAGAGCAGGACCACATAGTCTAATGCAGGTCACACAGGTATGCGTCCAGATTAGTCTTGAATTCCACCATCTCATCTGCCTTTCTTGTTTTTTAGGAGGTTTCTCCTACTGATGCTGAGACAACGGCTCCAAATTCTTGTGTTTGTTTTTGCCATGGTGGTTGTTAGTTACAGTGAAGGAAGTCTGAGTGGTTTGGAGTTTGCCCTGCACTGTATCTTTTCCAAGTGAAACAGTGCAGCTCTGTGTAAGATTTGGAAGGACAACTGTGGAGCTTATCTACGCCTAGCTGGATAAAGTAGGTGGCTCTGTGTAGAGTCTTATGAAGCTTCCTTTTCCACAAGTGGAGGAATTGTGTATGTGGCCTTATAGATCATCTCTGCAAATATCTCTGTTCACTAGTGGTTCCTCATGGGCTGTTAGACGAAATATCTTACAGCTCTTACAGAATGAAATCAGATTAATGTAAAAGGACCTATCCCCTAAAGCTGTAATGCACAATGACATTAGTAATATTATGGATTTTTTTTTTTTTCTGAACAAACACAATTCCATTTGTGTAGTAGCAGTGGTAGGTTTCAGGGGTTTGAGTTTGGGTTTTTGTTTGTTGGTTTGGTTTTAGTTTTGTTTTGGTGGTGGTGTTTTGTTTTGTTCACTTCTATTTTGTTTGTTGTTGGTTTGTTTGTTTTTCTTTTTTTTGTTTTTTTTAATTAGAAAAGTTTGCTTTAGTTCAGTAGTTTTCTTGGTTTTCTGCCCAACTGATGCCGATTCTGTTGTGTGCTGAATATCATCTGTCAAGTGATTTTCTGCATTCTGTATTTCTTTTTTTATCAAGGAGAATGGCATTGCATGCACAATACAGGATGCCAAGGCGTGATCTTACTGCTCCTGGAGTTGCTGGCTGTGACCAGACTGAGCTGGATTCTTCAGCTTTTAAGTTCTTCCAAAACACAGAACTGCAAATAGCTTGTAGCTCCTGCTTCAGCTGAGTTGCGAAGTCACTCTATTGCCACACAGGTTTTTTCTTCGCTTCTGCTGTAGTCCAGGCACTGCCCTACCTCATGCTTCTCCAGCCTTGATACCAGAGAACAGGCTAGATATGAAAAGTGAGTCCTCCACCACTACATAGCTTTGAGTGACAACCACAAGCTCACTTACACTGGGTGTTTTATTTAAATGACAGAAGTCATTCTTTCTTCCCCCTTGCCTTTGTTTCCTACAGTGATGTATTTGCTTGAAGGACATTCCCATCTGATTTCAGAGGCGAGGAAGAAAGCTGATCAGCTCCCAGGAAATTCTTTTGATACTGCAGGGGCTGGACTTGTGATATTGTGATATTAATAGTTGCTATTCAGAGATTTTATGGATGCTGCTTTGCACCTCCTAAAAGGACCAAAAGTTATTTTAGTCTTGTTTCCTATCACATTCACTCACATAAAGCTAATTTCAGTATATATGTGTTTATCCATATGTTTTCTCTAGTAACCTGGGTTATTTAAATCAAGCATGACAGAAGGACATACTTGAAGACAACTAATACAGTAAATGCTATCCAGATAGAGAAAAGACACCAAATAATGCCATTGAAAGACAGCCGTGGTATGTTAGACAAGGGAATCTCTCGTGAAAAAACTCTGGAACTACCTGAATAAACTTCAGGTGGTTCCACAGTCAACAGCAGGACACATATTGAGAGCAAACCTGACTTTGTGGATTCTTACGCTTCTAGAACAAAGCAGTTTTGCCACATGATGCTTCGCTGTGATGAAGCAAACCTCTTGGTTATGCAAACTTATCATTCGCCTGCAGTAGTATCAAAGGGACAGATAGGATGTTGGGTGCGCCTGCAAGCAGAAATCAGTATGTGCAAATCTACTTCTCCTTTTGATGCTGAAGAACTGAATTTGTTTAGGGAAACTAAATTCACCTCTGCCTATGTGAACTTCATGAAGTTCAACAAGGCTGAGTGCAATGTTCTGCATGTGGGTGGGTGCTGTTGGAAGCACAAATACAGGCTGAGTGGAGTGTGAACTCAGAGTGGCTTTGTGGAGAAGGGCTTGGTGTTATTAATTAATGAGAAGCTCAGTGTGACCTAGCAATGTGTGTCACAGCCCAGAAGACCAACCTTCTTTACTGTGAGAGTGACAGAGCCCTGGGACAGGATGCCCACAATGGTTCTGGAGTCTCTCTAGAGATCTTCAAAACCTGCCTGGATGTGTTCCTGCATGACCTACCCTAACTGGTCCTGATTTGCAAGGAATTTGGGCTCTATTATCTCTGGAGGTCATTTCCAGCCCCTAGTATTCTATGAGTCTATGAGTACAAAAATAAAGAACTTTTAAAAAAACTGAGTATTGGAGATCGTTTAAAACCGCCTGGTGTTGTTGCTATTGTTTGTGTTGCATCCGTGCCTTACATGGCATGCAGTTATTGCATGTAAAGCTATATGTGGGGGGAAAAAAGTTTTGTTTGAGGTGGTATTAGCAACTCAGTGCTCTTGTTTCACCTCAGAGTGTTTAATGAGCAAGGCTTCCTGACTACATATTTTGCTTTTTTCATATGCTCAGCTCTAGAATAACATAATGTTATCAGACAGCTGTGTATGATAGAACAAATGCAAAGGTGGTGATTAGAGTCTGATGAGGTCCCTAGTGATATAGGATCTATGGCTAATGGTTGAAATATTTTGCAAGGGGACTGACTGAAAGGTATTCAAAATCTGCTAGTAAGAGATTTCCTAGAGTTTTTTTGTGAATAAAATCTTAGAAGTCAGATCAGATGGTGCAGAAGGTGTTCCTTCACTATTGTGATAAGAAGTATCTGACTTTAGAGGGTTCGTCTTATATTTTCCACAAAGTCAAGTTAATCTGAATGCAGGTATTTTTTTTTTAGACAGAATTGTTGTCCCTCAAGTGATGTTGTCATTTATACATCTCAGGTTAGTAAATCTTCCTGTATACTACATATTTGTTAATATTCTATCCCTTTATTAGTCTATTCCTCACTTTGATTTAAAGATATAGTTTTTAAAAAAAAGGTAAAAATCAAAGTACCTGCTCAAGAGGGGGGAGTCTTCTTCAAGAAGGTGGGTGTCTTGTGAGAGGAGGTGTGAAAGTTAATTGCATTATAATAAGCATGGTTTGCACAAAGGTAATCTATGATTATCCATAATCACTGAACATTTACTTTGCCAAATTTATATGGTCTGTTTAGGAAGATGAGTATGCATCCTTTTTTGAGGCTTTTCTTATTTCCTTGTTTCTCAAGACCTATTGTATTTAAGGAATTATTAATTCATTGTTCCTTAATACCTGTGGTCTTTCAGGAATTAGTCATTCATTCCTACCCTTGGCAGAATTAGTGTTGAGCACTGCCGAGGTTGTCCTTTCATTACAAAACCCATGCCATCTGCAAAGCTGGACTAAGGCTCCCCAGCCAATGTCAAAGCACACTGCTAACTAAGCCTTTCCTACAGAGCACCTGTGAGTAATGTGAACTAGACAGAAATATTTTTCAGACTGTCTGGCACATTAATTTGAAACACAGCTAGGAACTCCTCCCAGCTTTTTTTAGGTACATTGCTTCTCTAACAGTCTAGTAGTTCACAGTAGTCAGTCTGTGCACCATTAGTTAAGATCAACTTTATTTTGGTAGAAAAAAAGAACGTATTTTTAAAAAACTTGCATAGAAGTAACAGGAACAATTTTTAATTTATTCTTAATTCTTCTTTGCTGCCATGTAGCTAAAAGTGTTGTGACAAGTGCAGCTTGTTTTACTTAATTTCCTCTTTGACACAGCCTGATCAGGCAGGGCTTTTACTACTTTGATCTTACTAAAATTTATCATTCATCTGTTTCCCTGCCAGAACTTTGGCATATGATGGAAAAGAGGAAGAGACAGAGACAAGCTGACATTCTTAGAGAGTTTGGGTAAAACAACTGGCAGTCTGTTATAGCAGGAACCTTGAAGTCTTCTACCATGTGTGGGTAGAGCAAGTGTGCCAGTCACTCTTATTCCACCTTGTTATAGGTTTATACTAATACAGTATTGTAAATGAAGATTTCCAGAGAATTTAAGAGTCTGGGGTCTGGACATCCCAAGGGGATTGAACGGGACACTACAAAATATCTTTCTCCCATCCCATTTGTCGGGCAAATTTCTACATAATCTGAAGTACAGCTTGTTCTTTTCTTCTTCTTTCTCACCTTTTCTCCTTCTGCACTTTGCTTGCATTCTCCTTGCCTTGTTTGGATCATAAGAACAGTGGCGAGAGTGAGAAGAGATAATATTTGTTAGCTGCAAAGCAGCCTTTGGGCTTTGTCCAGGGGGTCTGGACTACTGTTGGGTTATGTGTGTGTGTGTGTGTGTGTGTGTGCATATATATCTATATCTATCNATCTATATCTATCTATATATATATATATATCTACACACATGTATGTTTATTACATTTTACATTTACTTTACTTTTGTATTCAGTTTGTATAACTTTTTTTTTTTGCAAAGTATTTTTTTTAAATTTAACTTCCAAATTCTGTGCAAGCGTGGTTATTTACTCCTTTGGGGGTAAATCCAAATTCTGTGTGGTGCAAAGCCGCCATACACACCAGAAAAAAACAGTGGCCCCTGAAACAGGTTCTGTTTGACCTTTTTCACAATCTTAAAAGACAGAAAAAAAAGTCTTCATTCTCATGCTTGGTAATTGCATTAACTCTGTTCTGCTACTTCTAGTGTGCTGATTCACATCTTTCTCTAGTATCACATGAATAAGGAAAAATATACAGTTTGTAATTATTTTAAGTGATATATACGCATATGGGTGGTATATGCTTGCATGTGTCACACCTGTTGAGAAAGTTTTTACTGTTGGTTTCTAGGAGGCCCATGTCTGACTGTCATGGGCTGCTGCAGCTATCAGAGAGTATATCAGTGACCATTTAAGTTAGTTGAGATTCTTCCATTTTCCTTCCCCACACCCTCCCCAAGTATTTTCCATGTTAGCAAGCCTTCAGAAGTTGTTACAGCTTACAGGCTGTTTTTCTGTGAGTATGCATCTTCTTACCAAGTTTCCTTACAGAACTCAGAGAACAAAGTGACTTGATGAGCTTCCCCCAGCCCTTACTGTGGTTTTCCTTGGTGTGAACTGTTAAACTCATTAAGCTAATACCAGAGAATGGGAGAGAACACAATCAAAAACAAGGTGTTATGCCTGTTCCTATTCAATCCTCTAATTCTCTGAGGATCCGATAGACCTAGGGAACTTAACAAAGATTTGGGATTTGAAGCTGTCATCTGGAAGTCTGTTTGGCCTTCTTTTGGCCTTTTCCTTTCGTTCTTTTTTTTTTTTTTTTTTTTCCCCTTTGGTCTCTCTACCTCTGTTTCTCAGCTGGTTAGTAGAGCTTTCCTAATACCCTTCTCCCTTGTAATATGCACATAAGATGTGAAGAACAGCTGCTTTAAGTCAATCCTAACATTGATCACAGAAGCACTCTGTAGTTATGCTACCTATCAGATTTTGAGGGCAGTATGTTTTGTCACTTTTCAGGCCAAAAAGTCTTGCAGTGGTGGTGATCTTTGATGTTCCTATTTTACAACTCGTGTACATCATCAGTTGATGTGCAGTCTTCCAGTTGATGAAGGCCAAGTCTTTCAAAGCCCAGGCTCAGCTTTCTAAAATCAGAAAGAGAGCCTATACTCTCTTGCAAATGGCAGAATACAGCAACTAATCAGGAGTACAAGGAAAACTTTAGTAGTGCTTGGTGTTGTACATCTGTTGTAGAGAAGTGTTGCATGTAGTGGTGTATGATACATCATTCACTGGGAAATCTCCCAGTTTGGCTGTGTAGTTTAGCAGTATTTTCCATGTCAGAGAAAATGACATGTAATAGCTTCTGAAAGTAAAATTCAGTCTTAACCCTAAATTTAAAAATAATTAGGTATATTTACTCAAATCTGTTGAAATTTGATGAAGGGACTGACTGAAGGGTAGAGTTTGATCTCTGTCATAGATTGTGAGGGAAGCTAGACCTAACTAGTTAGGAGAACCACTGGGTAAATGCAAAATCCGACAAAAAGTTTCAATTTAGTATCTGTAAAATGCTGTGATCAGACGTTCGTTTTTTATTTTAAAAGTGAAATTGTGCAGGTGTGCTTGTTGTTAAGTGTGGGCCCTTCCTTACTCTGCTTTACTGAGTCGTGCTGAAAATTTATACTGACCAGATCTGATTTTTGTTTTTATTTTCTTCAGAATAGTGCATCTGAGATGAAAGAATCTGTCTTCTCTGAATTTCTTTTTAATTTGACGGTGAAATAATTTCACTCTAAGTTTTAGAATCTGAGATACTGGTATAGTACTTTTTGTCTTCTCTGACAAATTGCAGCAGGAAAAATGTAATGTTACAGAGCCCATCAAGGCTTTTTATGACACACTTTTGCAGTAAGCCCAGCTTACTCTGTCTCAGACAGAGTTGTTCCTCAACAAAAGATAAGGAAAAGGCAAACACTCTTAACGCCTTCTTTGCCTCAGTCTTCAATCGTGGGACAGGTTGTCTCCAGGGTAACTGGCCTCCTGAATTGGCAGACGGAGCCTGGGACCGGTATAGTCCCCCTGTAATCCGGGAAGAAGCAATAAGGGACTTGCTGAGCCTCCTGGATCCTCACAAGTCCATGGGACCAGATGGGATCCATCCTAGGGTGCTGAGAGAGCTGGCAGATGAGCTGGCCAAGCTGCCCTCCATCATTTATCAACAGTCTTAGCTCACTGGGGAGGTCCCCGAAGACTGGAAGTCCTGTTTGATATCTTTATTGATGATCTGGACCAGGGGATTGAGTCCAGCATCAGTGAGTTTGCAGATGACACCAAGTTAGGAGCAGGTGTTGATGTGTTGGAGCGTAGGAGG